>JANHFL010004937.1:64781-99163 GCA_032468155.1 Oxyrhabdium leporinum
TACTTTTAAAGCAACACTTGCTGCTTCATATATCTATGGCCTTGGATAGAAAAGCATTTTAAAATTACACCTTTCCTCCTCTCTCTTTCCTGTTTGTTTGGCAGTTGTACACAATATTCAGCCACCTGACCAGTACATCAGATTTTCTTTCCTTTTGCTTAAACAGGTGCTATCCATGCCACTTTGTCCAACAAATCATGGTTTAGTAAACCATATATTCTGCTTTATATGAACTATATTATCAGGGAGATCAGAGGCAGCATGCTTCTAAATAGATTATTGGGAATCTCAGGTGGAGCGTGCTACATTACATTATTATGTTAGTGATAGAGAGGCAGTGAACCATGTAGTTTAATGTGCTGTGCATGGATACTTTTAAACACTTAACTGTATTGAAGCCACCAATGAAAAGTTGATTGTAAGATGATTGCTTATGCAAATTTTTATCCAAGAGGTTAAATCTACTTATTTTTCTTAAGCTGAAATCCCATGAACGCTCACTGCTGACCCTATTGAAACCATCCATGAATCTCAAATCTCTACAATTGCATCAGGAGATTTAGCTGTTCAGGATTCAGGAGATTCAGGACTTCACATCTGGCAGGTATTTCTGCCATCAAAATGACCTGCAGATGTGTGATCACCATTTTTGACAAGCAGAGTCAGTGGAAAAGCCGGTGGTAAAATTGCAAGTCACAGTCATGTGATGTTTTGCTTAATGACCGTAGGTGACTCACCTAATGATCACAGCGGAAATGATCATGATGGTCACATGATAACTTATCAGAACTGCCAATCACAATTTTATTAGTCAAGCAAGGACTATTTGTGATGCATAGTATGTGGTCTGTTGAAAGGAATAAATATTTCTAAATATGATTCAATCAATCAATTAATCAATTCAGGTACGACCACAATGGAGTCCAAAATTTCTGTTGTTAAATGAGACATTTATTGAGTTTTGCCCCATGTTACGACCTTTCTTGCCACAGTTGTTAAGTGATTCACTGCAGTTGCTAAGTTAGTAACACTGCTTATTAAGTGAATTTGGTTTCCCCATTGACTTTGCTTGTCAGAAGATCACAAAAGGTGATCGCCTGACCCTGGGTGGGATACAGCTATGGTCATAAATATGAACCGGTTACCAAACCGTTGTATCCCACCCAGGGTCAGGTGAATTTTGATCACATGATTATGGGGAAGGTACAAAGGTTGTAACTGTAAAAAATGGTTGTAAGTCACATTTTTCAGTGCCGTTGTAACTTTGAATGGTTGCTAAATGAACTGTTGTAACTCAAGGACTACCTGTACGTGCATACTCTGAAAAGGAATAGTGTGAAGGGTATGGATAGGGCAGAGGCGGGCTGCTCTTGCTGTAGCAAGAGGTTCGCTGGTCACACGTGCACATTTGTGGGCGCGCTGGCTTTGCCCGCACACGCCTTGTTGGGGCTCGTGCAAAGCTAGAGGGAGGCAGCTGATGAAGAAAGCAGATCCGGTGAGTGCAGCAGGGACGGTGTGGAGCTCACTTGAGCAGCTGGGGCAGCTGAAAGGTGAGTTATTTAGCAATAGCTTAGGGCAAGGGCAGGTGGGCGGGCCCAGCCAGAGCTCAGAGCAAGAGGTTCGCCCGAACCTCTGCATCCATACAGCAGCCCACCCCTGGGATAGGGTCTCCTGTTTGAGCCGGGGTTGGATTGGAAGACCTCCAATGTCTCGTCCAGCTCTATTCTGATTGCTAAGGTATTGAGAAGGTCATAGACACTCAATTTAAGATGCAACATCACGGCAGGCATTCTATCTGTTATATCTACGTTTGCTCACATAACCACGCTTGGTGTGTTATTAGAAGTACACAATATTTTTTAGGTTAACTGCTAAATGTAGCCTTGAGTGATGGACCAATAGATCTCAAAAACATGGATGGGTTCAAAAGAAATAAGTAGGTAAGGCCTGGATAAAATAATAGAAGTTAAATTAAATTCCACTTAGTTAATATATTATTCCCCGTGTACTTATTATTTGAATTAAGTTACTCAATCTATTTGATCTAATTATATTAGAAACTACAATTTGGCTAATACTTTTTATAGAATTATGGAGCTTGTGTTTTTCTCCCTGGAACAGGCCTTTATTTTAGCAAACATCATTGTGGGGTTGAGAAGAAAATAGTGGATACCATAAGAACAATAATGAAAAAAGTCTCATTTAAAGAAAAAGGGCTCCAAACAGACAATATGTGCCCTTGAATTTGACACTGGAAAAAGGCAGAGTAGAGCTATACTTATTAAAATTGCAGGATGCCTTAACACAGCAGAGTTCAGAGCAGACACGAATAGGACTCCAGTCCCTCTAATCTATTGGACGAATCACATGTGCAACCTACCTTAACAGACCAATAATAAGATTCAAAACAATATACTGTGCTTCCACAAAGAAAAAGAGAGTTGAAATTGGAACTAATGACCATGATGATTATAATTTAATTTCCTTGATGCTGAAAACTTATCACAGATAGGACCTTTTGGCCCTAAATCTGGCAGAATCTACCAGTGTAGTTCTGATTATAAAGCCTAAAATCTTCCACTAGGGGGCAACAAGACCACATGCATATATAGAATACAAATTTAGCCAGCTTTCTGTTGTTGCACTAATGTAAACTATTAGTAGATCTGGCCGCATCCAAAGGACATGGAAACTGTTGACAGGACAGTAAAGATCCTTCTGTTTCTAGATATGTAATTCATGGAATAAACATTTCTTCAGAAAGTGCTTTCACTACTGAGTTCTCAGTATATAGTAGTTCATATTCTGCTAAATGTGACTTCTGTTATGAACACAGTTCAGGAAGAAAATGGTATAATATTAGTAATAATTTTGCTCTGATGCCTGACTTCCATTATAATAACTGTAGATTATTAGACTAAAAATAGATTTTCCAAAATTTGAATAAAGGAGTTTCTAGGTTGATGCCAGTTATTAAAGCAAAGCATTTCAAGTTTCAAATCCTTCTTATTAAATTTTAAAATACAGTATATTTGACTATATTAACTTTTAGCTGCTTTTTCACACATGAACTCTAGATTCCTACTTCATGAAAGCTTGGTTTCTTGGAAATTTTCTGGGGCATTGGATGACTTAGGCATTGGAAACTCCTGGCATTAGAAATCTAAAATTAAGATCTGCTTTCTAAGGAACCTGAATATAGTAATCTTTTTTTTTCAGGCATAATTTCTCTTTATGAAACAGTTCCTACACCATTTTCAGGTAAACTTGTGATAGATCCAGGAGATACAACTCTGCTTCTAGCATTGTTTTTGGTGCTGTGGCTTAGCTGGATGTCTTGTTCCTCTTCTTTCATACTGGGATTAGTTCTCTGACTTTTAATCCTTGCTCCTTGTTTTAAAGATCTAGCTTTTATCTGTTTTCTGATCCTATTAGAGTACTTTGATTTAAATTTAAGATTTAATTATACATCTCCATCCCATCATGATTAGAATGTTCTTATCTAAATCTTGTCTAAGTGCCTGCAGTCTGTCAGGGTTTAGATGGGATGAAACAGGCTTAAATTTAATCTCAGAAAGATATAGGTGGTAGTGATCCAGAAGCATTTGACTTTAGTGGAATTCCACCTTTGATTCTTGATGGGAGTAAGCATTTCTGCAATAAAGGAGAATAGCTCAGGGTTGAAATGAAGGGTCCTTGATATTCTCTAAGTTTGGTCATTTTCCTGCAGACATTTCATTGCTCACACTAGGTAACATCGTCAGTGCTAGCAATGAAGATGTTACCTAGTTTGTCCCAAAGGTGCTTTTTCAAGAGGCAACTGGACTTTCTGGTTTTTCTATGAAGACGTTTGCCTTCTCATCCAAGAAACTTCTTCAGCTCTGACTGGATGGTGGGAAATGGAAGGATTTATGCTCCTTGCAGACAGCTGGTCATTTGCAATCTTTTAGAGGGTGGTTGAAGCCCCCTGGAGGTTTATCTGTGTCATCGGAATCACCTGAGTAGTGCAAATGGGTGTGGAGCCTTCTTGGAACTGTTGAAAGGACTGTACTGTAGACTGGAGATAGAAGATGTAGTATCATAAGTTACAGCTGATTCAAAATGTGGCTGCCCATGTACTCATAGATTTGACACAGTTTACTTATATGATACCCACATCTGTCAGAGCTCCATCATTACTTCTCGGCTTGTAGGTGCAATTTAACATGGAGTACAGATATCTACAAGATTATCCACTTTACCTTCCCATCAAGGGAGAAAGAACAGAGAGGTCAGATTAAGGGCTCCCCCTGTAAGGTTATTGTGCATTTGAATGAAGAAAAGCAGAGAGAGGGGTACAGGCATTAAGACCCTTTCTGCCCAAGGAGCCATGCCAGACTTTACTCCTTAGGCCTCTTTAACTGGTGAGATGTTTAAGGTTTGTCTGCCTCCTAAGTATAAGCTCTGACTCCTGATTATCAGAATCAGTAGTCACCTGGATTGAGTCAGAGCTATCGTTCACAGTTGTAGTTACTAACGTTTTGCTTCCTCTTGATTTACAACAGAGTGTCAAACTCAATTTAACTGATGGCCACATCAGGGTTGTGTTTGACTTTGGGGGGCTGAGTGGGTGTGGCTGGGATGGGTGTGGCTAGCTCGACATCCTGCAGCCCATGCACAGCCCTCCTGGGCTCCATTTTCTGCTGCAATGGCCTCCTGCAGCCCTCTGCCAGAAAAAATAGCCTGGGAGGGCTTCATGCAGCCCTCCTCAGCTCAGTTTTCACTGGCAGAGGCACTGCAGGACAGTCCCTTGCTGTTTCCAGGGTGGCCTCATGGGTCAGATCTAAGCACCCCGCAGACCGGATCTGTCCCATGGACCTTTAGTTTGACACCCCAATTTACAGGCTGCAAGTATGCTAAGTTCTCTTCGGCCTCAGAATGAGAAAAGTCCCTAACATATTTGGGATGTAGAAATCAGGTAAATCCCTAGATGGCAGCCAAAACTGAGTTTATTTTTCCCCATCTTTTTGTATCCTGTGGTTATCTAGATATCTGCAGGCCAGGTATGATAGCTGGAAACCCTGATGATGTATGCAAAATTGCATCAAGAAAATTATAGCTATTGATATATCTGTTACATCTGCTCTCAGCTTTTAAAGTACATTTAATAGAGCTCAGTTTGCTACTGGGAATTATTTTGTCTTTTTAAATCTACTACCCATAGTTTTCTAGGGTGGCCTCAGATCTCATGTGACATGAAGGAAAGACTTGTATTGGATACATTACCTGTGCCCTTCATAATTGAATAGCTTATAGATCTATTTCTAAGAAAGAAGCTATGGTGTAACCCCTCTATGCCAGGGTTGTCTCAACTGTCTGGGGAATTCTGGGAGTTAAACTTCACAAGTCTTAAAGTTCACAAGTCTTAAAGTTGCCAAAGTTGGACACCACTTCTCTATACCACAGGCCATGCTGTATATGCAGCCCACCTTTCCCCAAGTTTTGCCAAGTTTTGCAACTGATCCCACTTTCAGCTAATTATATATCCTCTCCTGTTCTGATGTCAAGTTGCAAAGCTCATGAAGGGAACTTTGCACAAGGTAGCAAACTATGTGAAAATAAACATTTTTTTGTAACCAAATTCATAATTCTATCCTTATTTGCTTTTTCCTGCTTATATCCTTCACTCTGTCATTGGGCATTGACTTAGGCAATTATTAAACACTTTTTCTATGAAGATGATTTATTCTTCTCCTTTTCCTGCCTGAACTATAAATACAGCTGTGTTGCAAATGAAGACATTTATCCACTGACTGGCTCTATTCTTAGTTCCTTTCTTGATAATACCTGACATGGGACTTGCCCTTTTCCTTGTCATTGCACACAATGTTGACACTTTCATTGAGTCATCTAACAAAAAAAATGGAACAATTTAATAACAGGTAGGGTTACTATCAGTCATACCTCCCCTGGACATGCTGGCTTGTCAGCTACATTGAATCTTTTGTATGGGGAAGTCTTCTAAAATATGACCTCTACTTTAAACTGGCATTGTTCCTCTTGTTTACATATTACATCTTCCCTTGTATCCTCTTCCATTAATGCGCCAGTTCAGCCAAGCATTAGGAAATGTCTAAACTGGAAGGCTGAATGCTACATGAAGGCTTGCTTCACATTTCAATCAAGAATGACAGACCTATGCATTGTAAAATGTTTGTTACTGCCCCTCAACTCCAGTCAGTGTGGCCAGTGGAATGAGATGCAAACAGCTGTAATCCAAAGCATCAGAAACAGCAACACTTTCTTTCTCTCCCACTATTAAATGTACAGGTTAAATAAAATACAAATGCTGTCACTCCTTGGTATTCCCCAGATTCTTTGAAAGTAGAGAAATAGATCACTAAAGGATGATTCAGTATTTTCTTCAATATAAGCTTTATTTGTGCAGTTAGGTAGGTAGGTTGATATGTTCTCTGATACAAACTTGCTTTATTTAATCTGTCTCTCTTTCTCCTCCTTCAAATCTTCCCCTTAAATCTTGGGGGTATAGAAAGATGAGTAATTTCTTCCCTTCCTGGCCAATTTCTCTCTTACTGAGAATCACCTTTCTAGTTTACTCAAAGACAATGAAAAAATCGCAGTGATTGCCCTTCTACTTGGGAGTACGGTGGCTCATGTGGTTAGGGCGCTGGGTTAGCAATCCTGTGCTCGAGACCCATGTGCTGCCTTGGGGAGGGCTGAGTCCTTGTCCTGTGTTCCAGTTCCTGCCGGAAACATGAAAGAAGCCCCCAACTGGGTGTCCCAATAATGTCACTGGCCAATCCTTTTAACCCAGAAGTGTCCCAGTACTTCTGACACAAGTGTGATGCGATACAATTGCTCTTCTACTTAAATTACTTAAAAACTATTTGTTTTTATTATTTAACTTGTTCATTTAATCTGTACTTAAACTTGAGAGGTATGAGCCGTGGTGGCGCAGTGGTTAGAGTCCAGTACTGCAGGCTACTTCTGCTGACTGCAGGATGTCTGCAATTTGGCAGTTCAAATCTCACCAGGCTCAAGGTTGACTCAGCCTTCTATCCTTCCAAGGTGAGTAAAATGAGGACCCAGATTGTTGGGGGCAATATGCTGAATCTGTAAACCGCTTAGGGAGGGCTGTAAAGCACTGTAAAGTGATATATAATTGTAAGTGCTATTGCTATTGTCTCACCCATCCACACTCAAAAAGATAGCTCAGCTCACACAGAACTCTTATCCAAGTCTATCAAAGCAGTCCTGTAGCCCACAGACCCATGACAATATGAACACAATCTAGAAGTCTTTACATGCACAGCTACCTGGCACTCATCCCAGACTGCTCTTGCATGTGCCTGCTTCACACACAGATAATGCCTGGATCTAGTATCTTCAAGTAAGGCTAGAAAAATTCCTACATTAATTACTAAAGAGTGCAGTTAATCATCTAAAAAGTCTTAGATTAAATAGCATTAGCATTAGCACTTAGACTTATATACCGCTTCAAAGTGCTTACAGCCCTCTCTAAGTGGTTTACAGAGTCATCATATTGCCCCCAACAATCTGGGTCCTTATTTTACTGACCTCGGAAGAATGGAAGGCTGAGTCAACCTTGAGCTGGTGAGAATTGAACTGCCAAACTGCAGGCAGCCGGCAGTCAGCAGAAGTAGTCTGCAGTACTGCATTTTAAATATTGTGCCGCCATGACTCCTAAATAGAACAAAGCCACCATGACTTTGCTAAATAGAACAAATCTCCTAACCAAAACCACCTACAACCCCATCCTTAACACAATGACAACTCTGGGTTTGTTTTTGGTCATTCGGCATTCATCTTCCAGGACTTCCCAAAAGAAGACCAGGATTTAATTGGGACAAGTCAACTCTTTGTTCTACTGACTGAAAAGAGGGATGCTAGTGCCAGCCCCTTAAATGGCAAAGTCATCCAGAAACAGCTGAAGGTCGTGGGACCAAACTGCCTTTGCTGATATTTCCTAGTTAAACTAATCAGATTTGAGCAGTGCATTTTGTCTCGCTCTTCAAACAGAAACAATCCTGCATCTGTCTCAACACAATAGCACTATCCTAAAAGATCATAGGCTAAATGGTTATTTCATCTGGCATTCTGCTTTCTGCAGCTGCTCTACAAGGGGTGTCTGCAACTCCTGTTATAAAAACAAACACACGCACTGATACCCACAATTTTTTTAGAAATGGCTTCAAAATGGACTTAACTATGTTCTTGAGCTTGTGTACAGGGAAGCACTGTGCCTGATATATACAACTGCTCAGCGGGAAGGTTTTGTCACAGGTATTTGTTTTATATGTGCTTTCCCAGCATGATGCTAAATTTGAATTTATCCACTAACACATGGCATTGGACAATCTCTCCTTTTACGGTGGAACTCTCTGGCGAAGGCAGGCCAGCACTGCAGGAAGCTAATCAGCATGATTTTTTTTTTATACTTCTTGGAGACCTCTTAGTAATCATTGTCATAATCATGCCTTCCAAAGGGGCCCCGATGCATTCTTAAACGTTGCAATGGATCATATGCAGGCAGAGCCATGGAGTGGGGAGGCCTTTGTTGTTGTTTCCTTGAATTCTGTAGGCATGTGGGAGCTGCAGGAATAATGTATCATTATTGTATTTTGCTGTCTTTTGTCATCCTTTGCTAAATATGTAGACATCAGAAATAAAGTAATAAGCAATCGCTTTAGTAGCAAGTCACAAAATACATCTTACCAACGTATAGTTCTACCATATATTCAATTTATTCATTTAATTAATTCATTGAAAAGATTTATAGGGCCACCCATCTTAAGCAACGCTGGGTTGTGCACAACTACCATAAATAAAGCAATCATAAAAACAATACAGCAATAAGCCAAAACTCTGCATTGTAATTGTCCCCCCTGGGTTGCTCCAGAGCAGGCTTGGCTACCCTCTTTCCATGCCTTCTACCCATGTAATCCCAGCAGCTCAGGTCTTAATGGTCTTTGGAAAGGCTACAAATGGGTGGTCCTGTTGAATCAGCAAATGAGAGGGTGTTCCACAAGATCAAGGCAGTCATGGAAAAGGCAAAATTCCTTCTAGATGATAAGATTTCAGCGAGGTGACCTATAGCATGACCACCCTATCTGATCTAGTGGGATGGACTGATATTCTTATGGAGAGAGGGTCCCCCTAAAACTTTTAATTCTTTACCTCCCTACTTTGTTATGTGTCATAAATATGAAATGTACAACTACTTTTGGAGGTTAACATTTTTATCATTCAAGTCACTTTTTTTAAGGCCTCTTTTTTCCTTTTTCTTTTTCTGACCCTGCAATCGCTTTTTATCAGGATAGCATTGGGGCGACTGAATGGAACTGAGCCTTTACTGGCTGGATGCTTCCTGACACCTACACAGAGTTCACAGAAGATATTTTTTTCTTTGTGTCTTGATAGAGAAACATCTGTTGCTGACTAGGATTGAATTCTTAATCTTCTGAGTGGGAGATGAATGTTTTCACTTCTGGGCCACTGTGCCCCTCTTATACCTCTTTTGTTTAGGTCTCTATAAATGTCTTCTGATCAACTCTGCTTGCGTACTCTTATGAGGAAACAAACATTCCTTCCTTGTTCAGTGTCATTTCTCTTAAAGCAGAGTACCCTAACACAGATTGCCATCTGCCCATATTTCAAATTATATATATTCACCTGGATCACCATAATAATTTCATATATCTCAGAATCGTAAAAATCTGTGTACCTCAATAATAAACATTGTCTCCCAGGCGGGGGGGGGGGGGAAGGGGGAGAAACTCTATAGTGGGACAGATTCTGCTTTGCAGGAAAAAGACCTTAGCTTTAGTTTACAAGGGATCACAAGTAAAAACTCAAACTGGTCTTTTTGCTTGAGGACAAAGGATTTTCCTCTCATCCTCTTTTCTATAAGGGTTAGAAGGACAAGCATAAAATATTAGATCTTTCTCTTAACAGCTTTCTGTGATATCAGAGGGTTTTTTAAAAAAATAACCCACATCATACAGTAACTTTGAGGGGGAAAAGAAGACCAGGTTGTTCTAAGTATTTGTTGAAAAGGAATGGTGATTTATTTTATTTTAGTTTTTAGTGATGAGATGAGATCCGATTTGGTCTAGAGGTTAAGACTCCAGGTTAGAAACCAGGAGACTGTGAATTCTAGTCTCATCTTAGGCATTAAAGCTAATTGGGTGACTCTAGGCAAGACACTCTCTCTCAGACTATGATGCCAGGTTTGGGTGACAAGCCAATTGATCTATTCCTATCACAACCAGTGAATCAACAGCTGGTTGATCCAAAAAAGTGGATTACTTTCAAGGAGATATTTATTATCTTGTGTATATATATCATACTTGTGTTCTTTTCATTTAAATTGCCACCACACACCTGAAAAATGTAAATGGAACCAGAAATCTGCAGTAGATGTTCTGTACAGGGCAAGAATACTTGCGGTTGAAATAACAGAAGAAGCTAAAAAGAAAATAAGATAGTTTGTCAAAGGGAACAAGCCATAGGACAGACAGGGCATGTAACCAAGATCATTGGACACAGATGACTTCCTCTTTAACTATCCTATTATCTTCTTCGAAAGACTGTAAGTAGAACCAATGTGATATCATGATCCACTATTTTTTTTTTACTTGATACCTGAGATCTTTGCAACTAGGTGTGTCCAGAACTGAGGCTAGGATCCTTTTCCTGCAAAGCACAAGCTGTACCATTAGAGAGTGACTCTCCTTAGGAGACAATATTTATTATTGAGGTAAACTGATTTTTTAAAAATGATTCTGAGATGTAGGAAGTTATGGTGGTCCTATTTTGAGGTTCTATCTCTATTCATTGTATTCTAGAACAAAAGTGCACCAGGTGGTTTATAAGCATACAGTAGAACAGATATCTTAAAATACCCAATTGAGGGGAATGAGCAGACTGAAGCTAGAACACCAACTTTCACAGAAGATGTTATTTTTAACAGCATTTTAATTTTGAGGTACCGCAGGTACCATTTAGAAAGAAATCATTTGTTGTGGTGCCACTCCAGCCTTTGTAGTTGTTATTAAACCTTTTCAAGGTTGATGCAGCAGTCTGCTTAAAGAAGAAATTTAGAGGTATTGGCCTAGTTCTCTTCAGGATCTGGAGCTGTTTTATACAGAGCTTAGAGATGGGTGCTTAAGTATTTACTTCTTAAAGAGAGCTGCATAAACAACTCATTCATTAATGATCCATTTTATAAGCTCTTCCCTGACCTCAATTCTGCAATACATCACACCCATATTCATAACTCTGTTTCCATGGAAGTTTGTGATAGAAAATGTTGTTGGCTTGATCTGCTGCAATGCCCCTAGTTCAAACAATGAATGGAACCAATAAAAACTTCAGCCGCCACTACAAAGGAAGCCGTTTCCAGTTTCCTCAGATATCCGTGCTAAACTGGCCATACATCTAATTCTGATTACCTGCACAACCAGTTGTTTACACTGAAAGTAGCTACAACAACTTGGCTCAGAAATAATGTACACGATAGACTTTATATAGTTTGATGGCTAGAAAAACAAGGAGGCAATGTTATTATGTGCATAACACAACATCCCCACCTACTTCTAGATGCAAGTCAGATGCTTGAAGTCATTCTCACATAAGAAGAGAAATCTAAAGGCTTGAACCGAATGACAACTAGTTCTTATTTGATGTTCTTCACTGGAAGAAAGAAATGCGGGTGAACTTTCATTATGGGGTCCAGGATATAGTGACTTAATGAAACTGATTCACCAAGCTCCTTAAAGCTAACAAGATAAGCTTTTTCTTCCTTAAATTTCTATCTTTTTTCATGAATGGAGACACAAATGGATTTTTTTAAATGAATGCAATATGTGTGGGTGAACTAATATACTCACTGTACTTGTAAACATTTCTCTACAAGATTTTTTTTTTGCTTCTCACTATTTGTTCACCAACTCGTTAAAGATATTGCTGGACATCATGACACAGAGGGCACCAACATTGCTGTTAAAAAAAACAACACCTGAAGTTTCCAGGGGATTATTTTCTGCTGTATGTCTTGTTTCCCATAGTTTTCTCCTGGGTATTAATTTATAAAGTTAAACAATTACCTCATGCATAATATAGTATAATTGAACTGAATGGTTCACCGAGCCAAGCTAATGCAGATGAGCTTGGACCAACAGATCTGTTCGTGCCTCTGAACTATATAATAAGCATAACACAATCCAAAATCTTTCGGATTGCTGACACTGCAGGAAATGAGATGGTGCAATCTCCTTTCTAACACAATTTTCTTCTTGTCATGGGAAGGATTTTTTTTTTTTAAAGAACCCTAAACTTCCCCAGATTCATTGAACCAGAAAATGGCGGGATTGTTTAATCCAAATGACAACTACTAGAAATGGCAGACTGATTTTGCATCTCGTTTTTCACCCCAGCAAATATCAATTTATCATTAAGTTCAGTTGACATAATTTTAATATTTTCTGCATTCAGGCACATGTAGGCTTATTTCTGTACACATTAATAAATGTCAAATTAGCATAAATGGGAAGATATATTTTTCATGCTATATATATATTTTTAAAAATCATTAAAAAAAGCAAAACAAACCTAAACGCCCAATTTTTCCAGTAATAAATCTTGATGTGATATTTATGTTTTTATACCAATACCTGGAAATATTGTTTACAATTTTCAGATTTTTGTATGTATACAGAACATCAAATTAATTCACTGTTATAAACTACATACCATGTTTCTCCAAAAAGGTCAGGTCCTATTTTCTTTTGACCCCCGAAAAAACGGCTAGGCCTTCTTTTTGGAGGGTTCTAATTTTTGACTCACTTCGTGGTGGTGGCACCGACAGCTCCACCCAGCAGGAGCCCGCTGCTGGCCCCTCTTCTTCTGTGGCCACCTGTCGCCACTCGCATGCATTGCCCTGGCTTCCATTTCACCTTCAGATGTCTGCCAGAAGGCATCTGCAGCCGATAACAGAGCTCCGGATCGATCCAGAGCTCTATTATCAGCTGCAGAGGGCTTTCTGGAAGGCATCTGCAGCTGATAACAGAGCTCTAGATCAATCCAGAGCTCTATTATCAGCTGCAGAGGACTTTCCGGAAGGCTCTGGCAGCGAAAAGGAGGCCGGGGTGCCGTCCATCTGGAGTGCATTTCCTAGCTGCAGAGGGCTTTCCAGAAGACTCTGATGGTGAAATGGAGGCCGGGGGTGACATGTATGACCGGCAGCAAGCGACTGCTAAAGAAGCGGCCGCAGAAGAAGGCAAGGCAGGTGTTGGGGTGTGCGAGGCCTGGTAAGTAGGCAGCTCCACACCTCCCATCCCCACCCCAGCTTATTGGGGTCTTAATTAGGGCTAATTTTGTGGGTGGGGCTTAATTTGATCACATGTGCTCAAAAACCTGATAGGGCCTCTTTTCAAGGTGGGTTGTCTTTTTGGAGAAACACAGTAAGAATTACTTAACTGTTATTTTTATTACTATTATGACAATGAAATGAAAGGTAGCAGTAAAATGCTCAGCATATAAAAAAATAAAAATTTTGTATACAGCTTGCTTACTTCAGTGTTTGACAAGAACCAAATCTCCAATAATGTTCATGAGGAAATTTGATTCTGCCTGTAATCTTAAAGATTTAAGATAGGATTAGGCAACCTGCAACCTCAGGGCCCAATTGCTACCTTCACAATTTATGCTATAATTCCTTAATTGTCAAAAAATATGCAAAAAGAAGAAAAATGAAAATTCCCCATCTTATCCACTTTTATGACATTAATTTAGTTAGTTGCTCAACTCAAAATAACCCTTGGCAGCATATAATATTAAAAACAAATAAAAACCAGCAATTAACAGAAAATAAAAGTGACACAGAAAACTTAGTATATCCACCCCCCATTACTGTGATAGCACTCTTAAGGACCTTAAGTATCCAAGTTATTCCAAATCCTGGGAGAAAAATCAGATTTAAGGTCAAAGTGGGGCTATGGAATCACAAAGAGAATTGTGACAGAGAAGGCTAATTTTCTGGGTCCCATCAGATGACATTTATTCATGGGATTTGGAGCAGGCTAACCCTGTCAGATCAAAAAGGATGGGCGGTCACCTTGACAGAGAGATTCCTTCAAGCACTTAGGTGCTACGCTATGGAAGGTTTTAAAAATGATAACTGAAACCTCAAATTGTAACTGAAAGTATACTGATGAGTGCAGCTCACTAATTTCTGACCACAGTCCTTGCTGAAAACTATTATGTGAGGTCCTTGTCTACAAAAAGATTATCCACTCCTGGTTAAACCCATTCAAAAAGCAAAAAAAGAAGCTGAAATTCATGACATTCAAAGAAACATCTTCTGACAAGCTATCTGTCTATGTACAGGAGAAGCGAAACAGATGGCGCTGAGGAACCTGAATCTGTAGGCAGGATGGTGGTGTCACAGGGTTAGTTTGGAGTGACAGCGTGTTAGGAAACATTATTTGGAGATCAACCGCCTATATAAACGAGATGGCAGCAAGAAAGCAAGGGTAGGCAATTGTTAAATGAAGCAATTTCACTTAACAACTGTCATTACTTGTGATTTTAAAGGGTAGGCTCCATTAGAGTCGTAAGTTGAGGACTACCCGTAAAAAGGTTTGGATTAAATCAGTTGTCAGGTCTCAGAATATCAAGAGCGAGTTACTTTACCTGCGATTGCCTCGTGGTGTGGAAGAATAGAAGGTATCAAAATATGACGGAGGTGGAGCTGGTGGCACAAAATCATCAGGATCAGAAGCATGGCCATCTTCTTCAACTGCCTCTCTATAAACTTGCGGTTCTTCCTATCAAGATAAAATTCTGTAAAACACTCTTACAGCGGAACAGAAGAGTAACTTCTTTCTATGTCTATTTTTTTTTAAATGAAACTCTTTCCTACACTCACTTACTCTGCAGGATCTTCTAGTTGCAAATATCTGCAGGTAACGTAGGGCAGCAGCTACCAAGCAAACCGTGGTTGTCAAGGCATTCAGAGCACAGAGAGCAAAGAGAACTTTCTGAAGTACAAAAAATTGAAAAGAATAAGTGCAATTGTGATTCACCAAACATATATTTAAAAGTACACATATTAATTCTTTTGATTTCCAAGAACGAAATTCAGCTAACCTTTAAGCAGATGCCTTGTCTTCACCTAAAAACTATACTATATGCAAATTTGACAACTGTGGTACAAAGTCACTGTGTATCATACTAGCAACCTTGTAATTTGCTCACACTCCCTAGGATTCTATTCATGTAACACACATTTGCATAACCAGCATATTTTCTCCCTTCTTCTCCCTTCAGTTTAAATCTAAATTTAAGTCTAGCCACTCTATTTATCTGATGAAGTAAGCTGCAGTTCACGAAAGCTCATATCTTTTAATAACACTTGCTAGTGCTACCAGACTCCTGTTTTTCTGCCACTGTAGGCTAACATGGGTCTCTTCCTACAATATTCTTCTCTGATATCTTTTCTCTATGCAGTTTATACATTTTTTAAAAAATTCAATTTACCAATAACTTAATCCACAGAGAGATTCAGATATAGAAATTTAGAGATTATGATTCTATAGATTTGCAAGGATGTTTTAGTATCTCTGGTGGATCTTCAGATAAGTTGTTCTGTAAAGCTTATCAAATGTCTGCTTCTGAGAGAACGAAAGCAACAAGTTAACCCATTTTTAGAGCCATGCTACAAGTTATATTTTTCACAGCTTGGCCTGGAATGCAAGATGTTTCTTTTCACACAGATAGCCAGCCCTGGAGCCCATCTAGACAGCGATTTAGCACTAAGATAAAGGAATTTTAAACTTTAGCCCATCATTGCAGTCTGGATACAGAATTGGAACTCCACACCATCTATTTGTGTGGAATTAAGATTATGCTTAGGTCAAGGCCCATGACAATAAGGAAGCCTGTTTCACTATACAAAAGTACTGAGTATGGGGAATTACAGGAAGAACTAGAAATCTTAATATGGATCTGGAAGGTGAAGCTTACAAGGAAAGGCTAGAGATATTGGGCATGATCATCTTGGAGAGGAGAACTGTGGGGAGATGTGACAGCTGCTCTCAAGTAGTCCAGTGGCTGGCATGTAGAAGATGGGGCAGAGCTATGTGGAAATGTTGCGGAAATCAGCATAAGAAAGAACAGATTTAAATTACAAGAATATGAAGTGTGGTTGAACATCTGGAAAGAAAATCCTAAAGGTAAGAACCATTCAATAATGGAACAGACTCCCTTGGGAAGTGATAAACTGGCTGAAGGTATTGAAAGTAAGGTTGAATACCTATAGACCAGGCATGTTACAATAGTGACTCCCTATCATCCACACCAAAGTTGTGATCCAGATCCACATTTCTAATGGCTATTTGAGGAAAATAAATACTGCACTCAACTGAAACAGGAACATCATTGTAACATGAATATCAATCCTGAGAGACAAAGTTATGCATTCCAACTTTACCCTACACTGTCATATTTCCAGATGCAAGTATATGATTGAGTTTACATACAGCTGCATTTTGTAAAGTGCGAAAGGATGGGGGCGCAGATATTAATTCCATAGCAAAAAGAGTAGAATGTTTTTTTTAAAGAATATGATTTCTACAAAGAACACTCTCTATACACATCTAACTTTCTCTTCTTCATGCAGAATGTGCACTCTGATAACGTCAACAAGCCCTATGTATAGTCCCTGACATGACCAAAGATGATCAAATAAGGTTAGATGTTGTCTTTTTTTCCTTAGTATTTTCCTCCTACAGGTGGAAAAAAGCAACAAAAAGTTTGGAAGTTCTGCATTGGAAAGAAATCAATATTATTCTTAATCATGTTTCTATTTATAGCAGTTTATTTACAACCACTACAGTCAGTATTAGTAACCTTACTTTGAGTAGAAGGTGAACTGAACTGCATGACTGGTTTGCATACAATTGTAATGCATTTTCTTTCTTGGTGCATTTTGCTGGCATAAATTCTTCACAGCAGAAACAAATTTTATTTTCAGCAACATCTACCTTTAATATTGAGAAGAGTAAGCATTTGAAATAGTAATTTAAAAGCAATGTTTTATATAGAGCAACATTAAAATGTTATCAAAATTAAACCAAAAGATAATTTACTGTCCTAAGAAACATACGTTGTTATGGAATTGCTATGTGGAACAATCAAATATATTATTGCTTTGTCTATTATCTGCTCGCTAACGTAAATTAAAGAACTTTCATAGATTTCTATTTAAAGCCTTAGATTCTCAAAAACCTAAGTAAGAATGTAGTATTTGATTTGAACAGAAGAAAATCACAGATTCATACATTTGATATTAGGGTTACAACTATCACTTCATTATGCCTCACTGTGGTCTAGTGCAGAATAGTAATAATTAGTTATTTAAGTATGGAACATTACAATTACTGTTATTTGTTATACTTTGCATATATACTTTAAACAAAAAGATCTCCTCACCAGATCACACCTAGGGACACTGGACACAAATTGAGCACCTTGGCATCCAAGGATAAAGCCCGCCAGGTTCAAGAGAACACAAATTACAGAAAGCAAAACAAACAAGTTAACCTAGAATAAATAAAAATTGCACAGTGAATGACAACCTTCAAACGTGATGGTTTCTTTAATATACAATATATATCCTATCATGAGGGAAATGTTCACACATACACAGTCAATGCACGTGGATCTGTACATGCACAGGTTTACTTCCCACAATTAGCTGGCTATAGGCTACATTGGGCTCAACTGTACAAGATAAAATGAACATAAATTCCATTTTCAATACATTTATAATAACTTAGGAAGGACCCTAATCTCAAACGATATAGAAATATTTGAATATTAAGTGAAGTAAAGATTAAACTCTGATACTGTTGCATTATTCAATGAATTCAGTATTTGAATTATCTAAAATACATTAGTAGCTAAGTAGTATTATAATGGAATAACTACTCAAATGCAAATAATAAGATAGAAACCATTCTTTCACACCCGATTAAGGACAACAATATTTAAAGAATTTAAATTACCATTTGTTTCTTTCTCTATATCCAGAAATAAAATATTGGTAAGATAACAAAGAGTTTTGCTAAGAGACAATGGGGAAAACGCAGACTGAATGTGAATAACTAGCATACTGTATAATACATACAGGTTTTTTAAACCGGAACTATTAAAATTTGTGATTCCTAAAATAAAAGCAGAGTTTTTGACAAGAATGTTGGTGTTCTCTATTGCTTTTTCCCTTGAATTTTTTCCAACTTCCAGATCAGCCCTGGCATTTCTTGGTAATTTCCATTCCAAGTATTTGCCATGCCCAATACAACAATATTGTTTAGCTTCCAAATCCGGACTAGGCAAGCAATCTGTTGAGTAAGCTGGGAAAGAGAATTATATTTAAGATCTATGGATCTTTTTTCTTGCCATGGAATCCAATCATAGTTGTTCTAAATTATTTTTGAAGTGTGATGTTATTCCAACTTTGAAATGATACAGATCTCTTCCTTTTAATGCAGAGAATGTGAAAATAAATGTTTAAGAACTGCAAGAAAACTCAAATTACAAATGCGAAGCAGTGGATGTAAAGGATGTTAAATTCTCTATTTTTATTACTCCCAAGACTCCTTTGAAGCCATATATATTTTCTCAACTTTTAAAAAAATGGTAGTGATAATTTATCATTGTATATTCTGAATATTCAAATCCTTTATTACTTTATTGCCTATATTTTTTCAGCTTGTATTTTTTAAAAAACCTTTATACATATTACTGTTTAAAATATGTTCAAAGCAAAGTATATATTTACATACATAAGAAAGTACTACATTATAGTAAAGTATACTAGTAATCAATATAGTAATATAATATTTCTTGAAGGGCTGAAATTCTTAAGAAACCTTTTTAACTATGTTTATGGTTATGAAAATTATTAAACTGAAAATTACAGCAGAAGAACATGACAGGTTTCCAATGGAGAAAGCTTTTTTTATATTTAGCACATCAATAACAAAATTGCTTTATTCATAATTGCTTACTGTCTACCTCATTAAGACAAGTTGATATCTCAGAGAGGATTTGAATAATTTATTTTTTATTATTTTTAAAATTGTATGATACTCTTCAAATTCAGATATTCCTACTGAGATATATTTACTTTATGGCACTACACCAACTAGATTTTACTGCTTTACAACCTGATTCTACTTCTGATAAATATTTCAAGTATCAGCTAGGTTTTGTATGCCAAAAAGTGGGTTAACAAACATAATTTCTTTATTCCAAGTGCCTTTCGGAAAGGAGTAGATATATTCTGAAAACATCATAGAATCTCCTACAGCCTAACTGTATGCCTGCAGCCCTAAATTCCATTTTAACATTACAGCTAAATATGGATCCCCCTGGCTTGAATACAAGAGATTATTCTTTTCGCATTCTATCTAGTTTATGCTTTATTTACTATTCTATTTTACAAAGAAAAAGGAAAATTCTTGCACTCTTCTCCCTGACCCTGGGGGAAAATAGGTGTATCATTTCATTTCATTGTCATTCTGTGCAATAAAGTGAAATATTAAAGTGTGGTATCCCAAAGGATATTGTACAAATATGCTATTCTGATAAATTGGTCGTTTTGCTACAAAATACCTAACATTGCCAATTTGCTAAATTGAGTAGCACTAATGCATATACATCCAAAAGAAAAATATTTTCTGGAATAAAGACAGACACTATCTGATACCATCACATCTCTCCTGGAGTGCTGTTGGAGGAAAACTAGAACTAGTCTGACTAGAATAGGTAAAAGCCTACATTAGGGATTGCCTTCGGGTGATACAGGCAGCAAAACATTAATAGTTCTTCATCCTTATTGCATCCCCTGACAGTAATTCAGCAGCTCTGTTTAAGGTAGCCCAATTATATTTTGATTCTGGGCCAGCCAAGTGAGGCTAATTAAGGTTCTGCTCCAGTGCATGAAAGCTGGATAGGGAAGAACTGTCTCCAGCTGAATCCCAGCAACACCAAGTGACAGGCTGTTTGAATTTGGGGAATATCCGGGGATGTTCCATCTCTGACATTGATTGAGGGAACGCTTCCCCCTTCTAAACTGGTATGCAATCTGGGGCTGGTGGTGAGGTTGGGTCTTCTTGGACTTGCGGTTCCTCCCTGAAGAAGTGTCACCTGGGGCTAGGAAGGCAAGTTACACCTTTTCCTAGATTGGGAGGCCCTTCAAACAGTAACCTTGTGGCTTGATTTCTGTAATGTTCTCTAGATGTGGCTGTCCTTGATAACTACCCCTTTAACTAGTCCATGCATGTAGCAGTACCAGCTCTGCTTTGCGAGCTGTACTTGTTGCCAGTTTGCTTCTGAGTGCAATTCAAGGTGCTGGTTGTTAGCTATAAGGCCCAACAAGGTATAGGGCCTGGTTATTTGAGGAACTGTCTGTCTCCCGTAGCATCTGCTTGGCTAATTTGGTCCCGAGGGTTGGCATACTCCGAGATCTTTTAATTAGACAATGTCAAATTTCAGGATCCTGACAGCATGCCTTTCTCTGTAGCAATGCCTACCATCTGGAACAAGATTTGAGATCTAGACTGCCCTCGCTCTGTTGTTGTTTAGAAAATCTGGCTCTTCCCCCAAGGGAGAGTGAGACCCCTCACGTCTTTGTGCTTACCATCTTTTATCTTTATTTTTAATCTTCAATTGATTTTATTATAATTTGTTTGACTGTGAGTCATCGAGACTTGTTGAGAGGTGGACAGTATACAAATTTAATAAGTCATCATCCACATCATTAAGCAATCACTACATTATAGAATGCAAATAACAATTACATTGAGAAACTCTTCATAATTATGTGGCTGCAATATTAGATGCACTGGAAATTATGTAGGTAAGAAAAAACAAGGACTTAATAATGAGTTAACTGTTTCACTTAAGCAAAAATAAAGTTCAGAAAGCTTAAATACAAGGTATACTAACAGAAATGTAAATTTATTGAGACTTTCTCAGAATCAGTTCTTCAAATCTGGGGTAAATACATATTTGTGGAAATATAATTATTATCAGTTACACAGAATAACATGTACCATACTTGAAATATAATTTCATTAAGAATGAGAAAATGTTGCCTTAAGAGACATCTATTTACATGAGGAAAGCAAGATTCCTTTTAACAGTCATGCTATTTCATTAAAAAGTGTGATTTTTTTGCTTATAACAGTTGAATCAGAATCATATTAACCAACACATACCAAAAGTATCATGGGTCTCTTCCATATTGTTAATCCTATAATCCCTGATAAAATGACCTGCAACAATAAAACAAACCATTATGAAGGACTGAGAGAATATTACTCATGACTTTATATGATAAAGATAAATCAGCAAAATCCCATTCTTCTAGCAGGTGTCCAATACTTCTCGTAATCTAGACTTAAAATGAAATACAGGTTTACAGATTTTAATATGTTGGAAAAAGATCTATTCAGCTGTGGTGTCCAAGTTTTGAAGTAGTACAAGAGGCCTTAATTGGATAGTAAGATAACCTTTGGAAGGTTATTGGGGCTTTTGAAAGTAACTTGTTTCCTCATATAAAGTGCTTAAAAACCACTGAAATGAGACTGGTAAGAAGTAACTAAATCCACGGTTTAAAAAGATAACTGTAATAAGGTAATATAATACCATATAAAATGCAATGTTAAACCTATTAAGACATTTATAAACTATACTTTTCATTTTAGAATCTTACTGAAGAAGAAAAAAGGAACTTGAAATGAGTATGAGGGGGGGAAACTTAGCTTGCAGTTAGCTTTAATGGGAAATTAATAATCATATCTATCTGCCTATATGTCCTATGTTTATCTGTGAGAAACACACAGCCAAGGGACCTTTCAAATCTTGGCATGAAGATTTATGGCAGATCCCTTCTTTACTTTCCAAGGGGAAGAGATGACCATCATAACTTTGAATCCAAGATTATAAGTAGTGCCCTGGTAGGTCTGTTGTAACTTTGGTTGCTAAGCAATGGTTGTAAGTCAAGAACTTCCTGTAAAGGGTTTACTGGTACAAATCAAAGGCCTTCCAGCAGTTTTGAACCTCTGGGCTACATATCCTGGGAAACAGTGGTTACTGTAGGGAATCTATGATATGAACAGCTTTTCCCCAAGAACAGATGCTGATTGAAAGTTTTTTGCTACCTGGGGTGTGAAATGGAAAGAATTACTAGGCTGGTTTAGAAGGGAAATTAGAAAGAATAGCACCAGCTAATTTGGGTTGGTTCCTGTATTTTTTCACTTGGCCAGTACTGGTATTTCTCTCACTCTCCCAGTATTGGCATTTAGAAATCCTTTTTCACTACTGTCCTATTCCCTGCTGACATGTCACAGCCTCAATCTACAGGGTCACATCAATAGCTTCTACCCAGAGGCAGGGTTGAAAGACCAAAAAAAAAATGTCAATGGTTCAGTAGACTAGTGTTTTTAATGCAACTCTTAAAGCGGCAGCATCTTTTTTCAGATTTCAAAATCACACTGTGCTTCTACAAAATTTCTTCTGAATCATTTTCAAACTATGCTAAGCCAACTATGTGACCCTACATCCCTCTACCTGTTGTGAAGCTTGATTTACCACACAAGTAGTCCTCAACTTATGACCAGAATTAAGTCCAAAATTTCCACTGCTAAGCAAGACAGTTGTTAAGACAGTTTTACCCATTTTACAACCCTTTTTACCAAAGTTGTTAAGTGAATCATTGCAATCATTAAGGTAGTAACATAGTTAAATTAATATGGCTTCCCCATAGACATTGCTTGTCCAAAGGTTACAAAAGGTGACCTTTTGCAGCCATTATAAATACATGCCAGTTGTGTGTTTAAATTTTGATACTTATGACCATGGGGATGCTGCAATGCTCATAAGTATGAAAATGGTCATAAGTCGGTTTTTCAGTGCCACTGTAACTTTGAACAAAAGTTTGCAAGTTGACGACTACCTGTATGACATTACTCTTTCTATATGCGAGTCTATTATTTTTCTTAAAACTTTCAGCAAAGTTTAACATATGATTGGGTTATTTGCATATTTTTTACACTTTTAAAAACTAGAAAATCAATGGATCTATATCTGGAGGTGCCTACATTTACCATTAAGCTGTTTGAACAGAGTAATGCAAGTTATGGAAAGTATTAAAAAAATAATGTTTACATTACTTTCAAATACAAGTATTTAAATGGACAGATGCTAATATAAATATGGCACGACAATTATTTGCCTAGGTGATTAATCAAGAAAAGTTGTTTAAAATTTTAAAAAAGTCATTTTCTATACATACAAAGATTGCATCATGTGGGCAATTCACAAGCAGCTATCAAGATAGTTTAAAAGAATGTGAACAAGATGATTAATCTATTAAGGATTACAGATCTCAATTGGCAGTTAGCATCACAAAGGAGACATAACAGTATTTACAAAGGGTCTGTCTTGTCAGTACAGATGCAGCAGAACGGCTGCTTCATAAATTGATACCATCAAAAATATGTGCAAAGCAAGAACGCTGAGAGAAAATAAAAGCAAATTACAAGATTCTGATTACTCTCCTCTTTCCATTGATGTCTACAGAAACAGATTCCTATATTTACTGCAACTCCGTAAGGATAAAAATATATATAAAGTTGTTGCTTGTTAATGTCCACTAAACTGGAATTTGAAATTATGCTTTGCAATATTGCTCATTATGTCTTTAGAAAGAGCCTGTGATCATCATATCAATACTACCTAATCATTGTGTACTTTCAAGACACAATGACACAGATAATTTTTATTACCCACAAATATTAAATAATTTACCTACTCCAAATTCTTTGAGATATACTTATCTTTAAATTAAAATCAGGAGAACTTGATTTCTCTCTCCAATGTCTGTATAGCCAGCAAGATGTTTAAGATTGGAAGTCTTTTCACAAGAAAATGTATCACTAATTATATCAGGGGAAAGGGACATCTTCGAACTACCTAGGAATCTCATAAAGCTACAGATATTATACTAATGTAGATATATAACTGAAAACTTAGGCCATATGGCTACTTCTGCATATATTTTTCTAAATGACATTTAACAGGTTTGCTTCCTCTCTCAGTGGTTGGGACAGTATCTGCAATTCAGAAAGTCTAACCTTTTGAGAATGAGAGTTTTAGATGCAGCACTGAGGCAAAAGATTAATCCATGAATGAAAGCAAAATCCATAGCAAGTGAGCTTTGTTTTTATGAATGCATTCAGCTGACTTTGTAAATACATATAAGCAGGAAGCCTTTTATTAAATAAGACAATACCTCACCACATTATAGGAGAGGCTTAAATAATGAAAATAGTTGCAACACATCTGCATTAAGCAATTATGCTTAACAGCAATTTCACAAGGCAGGACAAATAATAAACCAGAATTATCGGGAATCTTGTTCACTACTATAGTTGGCTCTATTCGTTCATATCAACCAGGATTTTCAAAAGTGCAGGGACAACACCGGAACAGAGCCTAAGAACAGTAAATGTTTTTATCTGCATTATTAATATAAAACATTCAGAAGTAAAAAAGGAAACGTTCCATTACAATTCTTATATCTTTTTTTTTCATTTTAAAGTGATTTCATTAACATACTAAGTAAACTATTGGGAGCTTCCTAAAAATAATGCCATCAAATAAACGCCACAGGTTAAAATCAATCTTAATTGGCGCTACAAGATTTGGGCGATCAAAAATCCACAACGCAACACAGCTGGATGCCAGCAAACGGATTCCGAAAACCGCCGTCGCCCAAATTTTTGTAGCCCATATATGGCAGTTCTAACCTCAACGGCTAACAACGCCGTTTTTCCAGCTTCCCATTCCCCCCAAATCCAATTCTTAGCCAATCCGTTTAAATCACGGTTCCCGTTCCCGACTCTTCCCGGGAAAACCAGAACGCCCTCTCCGTAGCGTCCAACCTTGCAGGGTTGTTGTGAGCACCAATACACGTGGGACGCTGCCAAGCCTAACGTCTGTTACGAAAAGGAGGAGGAGGAGGAGGAGGAACGGAAACGAAGATCCAAGCAGGTGGCCCAAGGTAGCCGCTAGGCTGGAAAATAACCGCCGAGGAAAGAAAGGGGCCCAGCCAGGGGCCACTTACCGAGGAGCCGGCCCAGAAGGGACAGGAGTTCTTCACCTGAGGGGAGTTGCTGAGGGAGAGCGCCCCAAAGCTCAGGGCCACCATGCTGCACCCCAAAATCAACTGCAGCAGCCCCAGGGACAGCAGCGGTCTGGCCGGCAGCGGGCTCTGGCCGGCAATGGACGAGGCCCCGTTCAGACGGGAAGCCACGGGGGACAGGGAAGCTGGCCGAGGCCGGGATTGCCGGAAGCCGTAGCCGGACCAGCGGAGCCGGCGAGGAGCTGGCGGGGTTGAGGCGGTGGCGGC
This sequence comes from Oxyrhabdium leporinum, assembly GCA_032468155.1. NCBI lineage: Eukaryota > Metazoa > Chordata > Lepidosauria > Squamata > Cyclocoridae > Oxyrhabdium > Oxyrhabdium leporinum. The sequence continues at coordinate 90,286 of JANHFL010004937.1, forward strand.
CGCCGCAGCCGCTCCCGCTGAGCAAGGTCTGGCCACCTCAGAGACCGCCGAGAGCCGCGCCATGGGACAGCAGGAGCCCGGCAGCACCGCCGGCAGAGACATGGGGCGGGGAGGAGGAGAAGAGTCGGCCAACTCCGAGCGGTTCCCCAGCGCGGGGAGGAAGCTTCCCCGGGTGGCCTCCACCGGCCCGGCTGAGGCGGCTGGCCAAGCCCCGGTCGCGTCTACCGGAGCCTGCCGGCAGTTCACTCCCTGCTGCTTCGCTCACGCGCGCGGAAGGCAGGCAGGCAGGCAGGCAGGCGACCGTGGGCGCCCGCCTTTCGGCTCTCGCTCCCTAGGCCTCTGCTGGCGGTTCTGGGTGGCGCCCGTTCTCCCACCCTTGCCTTGCGCGGATCCTCCGACCTCCCGCTGCTGGACCCCGCGCCCTCTTGTTCGGGCGGGAGGAGGAAACCAGCTCCCGGACCCTCTCGGCCCGACCCTCCCTTTCCGCCCAGAGGCTCCGAAGCCTTTTAGGACTGAGTGGCAGCGACCTATTCCCTGGGGGAGACGGCTCACCCTCCTCACCCACCCCGGCCTGCCGCCTCTGGCAGATTAACCGCTTCTCGGCAGCCCCCTCCCGCAACTACGCCCAACTCGCTGCCGAACTTTTGAACTCCTCCTGGCTGCTTAACTCCCCGCCGCGTAAGGCTCCCGCCGGGCTCGTCCCACCCAATGAAACGCGCGACCCACAAACTTCTCCACCGAAACGTCAAACCTCCGGATCGTTCACTTCCGCCCTTGATAAGGACTCCTCGGGTTGCAGCGGAGGGCCCCGATGCCTGCCCAGCTTCTTTAGCCCGGCGAAGCCAGCGGTTGTCAAAACGATCCCTGCAGGATAATCCGGCGGAGCGCCTTGCTGCCCCCCTGCTAGAAAGCCAGGCAGCCCCCAATTCTCCTTACTTAACTACTTAACTGAAAGGTAGCCAGCCCCAGCACTTCGTCGTCCCTCCCTCCCATTTATAGATGTGCATCAAATGGACTTTCCTGCCAAAATTAATCTTTTATCAAACCAGACTTTCTTTCGCCTACCACCAACTTCTCTTGGCAAATGCAATTTTTGTACACGATGCGCTTACATAAAACAAAACGTTTAACAGCCACAACGAGTCACGCCAGCTGCGGTTCGAATGAACCTGTTTGCAACAAGTGCACGGCCGCCTCTCCTGTTTTAAGCTGTTTACGTTTTAAGACTGGCTTTTTCAGTCTCTCGCTTATATATATCTTCTCGTGCACCTCTCTTAAGGTATCCCTCTGAAACTTTACAATCTCTCTAAGATTCTGAAAGTATCTCTTTTGGGTTTCCAGTGGCGGAGCTGCCTGATACTTTTGTTTTTTTTTGTACATTTTGTAAAAACTGAGACGAAGTCGTTCATTCAGATCCCACCACTCAGGCTCTCAAAAAATGTGGGTTCCACCATTGCCAAGCACAACCCAAGTTTTTTTTTCCTCAGGATGGGAGCTCTTATTTACCAAGCTTTCTATCACTTATGGCAGGTTTAAAGTATTTAAAACATTTCAATCTTGCTACATAACCCATTCAGATGTCTTCCGACTTCAACCTGTGGTACATTTCCCACTACTTGTTTGAAGTGCTCTTCTTGACCATTAGGCTCTTAAAACTAAGTTTTGTTAAAGTATCCCAAGAGAAGAGCAAGAAAAGTAGTACCTCTGCAGTGTTTAGCATTTGGTTTTAACTTTACTATAAAAAAGGTTAAATTGCCATAGGAATTCACACAACAAAAAATAGGGATTTATTTAAAATCAATGACTCCCGAGTTTAAAAAGTTGGAAAGAGTATAGAAAAAATGAAATTTATCTTGGCTAGATAGTATTGCAGCCGCTATATTGAACATTTTATCAAGAGTTAATTTTCCCCCCAAATGGTTCCAATACATATTGCAAAAGCCATAAAGCGATTGGCTTAAACAGTAATGGACTCCACATAATTTAATAAAAGTTCAAATTTTAAATTCAAGATTCTACAGGGCTTGAAAGAGAATGCTGAATTAGTAGTGGAAGGTTTAAATTGTATTATGTTAGTTCTTTAAGGTGGAATACACAGTTGGCTCCAATATTACATTCAGAATTAGGTTAGTCACATTCAGGCCTGAAACTCTTCAGGAGCCAATGGGTGCATGAACAAGGGCAGTATTGGTGTACTACAAGAATGTCTACTACAACGGTCCAGCCTCTTCTACTTCCACTGTGTGTGGATAAGCGTGTCGAGATAGATTTATCCCCTCCCCCACTCTATATCTCCTTTGAATCAATAATAGTCCAGCAAAAGTACTGCACAATATGCCACAACCTAAAGTGAATGAAATTACTTGCCTCCAGGCATGATTTTAAAAAGATATAAAGACAAAAAAAAGGGAGTCATAATTGCCTGTAGAATATAATCTTTTTTATTTCACGAGTGATGTAAAGTTTTAAAACCCAAAGACTCATTTATTTTCTACATAATTTTCTTAAATCTTGGCACTCCCTAGCCTTATGGCAGTCAGCCTAGAAAACAGTTTCATATATACAGTCATTGCTTTTGAAAATAGTGTACACTTCTATTTAAAGTAGAAAAATAACATCCAAGGGGGAAATGGGAGTTATGAAACATACAAAAGTTAAAAGCAGTAGAAATTTCATGGCTTTGCACAAGTATCAGATGTTAACAGAACAACCAAAGACACTTTTTGTTTGAAAGGCACTTTTTTTCCCCTTGCAGTAAGCATTGTGGTTTTCATCAAGCTTCTATTAGGCCCAACAGTTAAGAGAATATTAAAAAGGCAATTTCAGTGAGGAAAAGAATTCCAAGTTAAAAATTTATAGATGCCAGAAATTAATACCAACTTCATAAATATTTTGGTCCTTTTGTAAAATAGGCAACCACGATCCAGTCCCTTCAATACTTAAATGATACTGCGCCATTCTAGTGAGCAAGATACCTGTGAAGTTCAGTAACGACCCCAACTATACATATACTGGTTAAAAAGAATCAGAGCTTTTAATGTGCAAGTGTGTCCCAGAACAATGGCTTGACTGCTAATAATTTTATAATTCTGTATCTCGGTATCGAGATGGTTGCCCATAGTATCCACGCTTGGACTGATCAGATAGCTGCCTCCGATAATCTTCCTCCTCTGCATCATTGCCATAAATTCCTGGATTATCTAGGTAGGATCTAGCAGCCGGCTTCTGAGGCTCAGGAGGTCTGGAACTAAAATCAACATATGCAAAGTTATTTTGAGCAAGCTTACACAGAGACCAAGCAGGAATAGACTGTTACCAGTTTAAGTTAAAGTAAAAAAAATGCTTTTATTAATATTGTCAGGGCATCAACAACCCATTTGAAATGAAGTTCCTGCCAAATCACTGCCATTTTAAAATTCTCTTATACTTGAAGGGAGTTGTTTTGTTTTCCTCATTAGTAAGGCTGGCCTGAAATTAGGCTGCTAGCATAGGATAATAGATCCTGTGAGAATGTGGGCAAAACTAAACTACAAAATGCTTCTAATTTTTATTGTTTTGAACGGGATATATTTTAAGGGCAACAAAGTGAAAAAAAAAATATTCTTATCCATTTAGCTGTCTGACAATATTCTTTGACAGCTCATTTTGCAAAAATTTATTAAAAGAAAACCATAGTAAGATGGGAAACAGAAAATGTACTTTCAATAATGTTCTGCAGCTTTCTTCCACTTCACGAGGTGGCCATAATTATAACGAATTGGGTCAGAATTTTCTTGGATATGACATTTCTTAAAAATCAGAGAAAAATGACATTTTCTACCCAAAGTACTTCATATTTCTGTTAATCTTCCAGAGTTACTTCTCAAATAACTCAATTTGACAATCAAATTTAACAAGGAGAGATCCAATTACAGTGTAACAGAGAAAAGCGCTCTGAGGAAAGTGGGAAAGAAGGCATACACATAATTAGGTCAGTCTTTTAGTAGAGGACAAGCGAAGAGAACAAAGGGTGGCTTATGAATAAAATTCTTACAGAAGAAAACTGGGCTGCAAATGGTCAGGAGTGTATTTCCACATATAAAATGTGAAAAGGAACAAGCTCCTTTGTTAGCAACAGAGTTGGAAAAGATAATTATTATAATCAGGGATATACATATATATATTTATTAACTAGACAGATTTATATAGCAGTATGATTACCAGAAGAATCCTGGGTCCAAGAGGTTCATGTTGCCAGCAGATTGAATGGAAGGCACAGTGCAGTAAAAAACTGAAAAAGATAATTAACTGCACTGCACTACACTACCTGGAGAGCTATCAACTTACAACTTACTTGTGGACTTCTGTTCCAAAAAAAATATCTGATGCTGAGTAAGTATGTTAAACTTATTCAAAACCACAGAAGCATAAAAAAATAGGCAAATTCAGTTTTACCTGGAAATCTGGGGACGGTTGTTTTCTGGCTTCTGTGTTTTCATTGGGACTGCATAAATGTCTGGGTGTTTTTGTGCGATTTCCACCTTAAAAAAAGCAAGTAAAATATTTCCATATTTTCCTCAAACTATAAATTATTATTTGATAGCAATTTTCCCTCCAACAGCAAGAGCAACAGCATTTACTTTACAGACTTGTCAGATTATTTACAAAATATGTAAAAATATCCAGACCTAGAGGTTTAGATATAAAATGGGTCTCAGCATGACATGAAAATTATTGTACTAGAAGGAATAATATTTTTCTACAATTTTTCTTCATTGGCAGTTCTAGCACAAACTGAAAAATTCTCTTTCTGAAAAAGCTTTCAAAAATAGTATCTGCTGTATTTCCAAACTGTTGCTTGAATTATGTTTTTTATTAATTTGATTATCATTAGTTTCCTTACTATTGTAAATAAAACATTTGCACAAGACCAACAGAATCATTATTTTATACCCTGGCATTCTGTGCTTCTTGCAGTTCTTGCATTCTTTGTAGTCTGGCCTTGTGATCCATTTTCTCAAAAATTTTAACTTTCCCCAGCACAGATTTTGGTGTGTTCTCTTCTACAACTTCTCCCACTTTTTCTTCCACTTCAGAAGGTTGAATGACTGGTTGAGAAGACTTCAATACAGGCCGGCCAAAGTTTGGTTTCATGGCTACAGGGGGAAGAGCTACTTTAACTGGTCCTCCCAAATTGTCAATGCTAGCTGCATTAGGGCTGTTTGTTCTGGGTTCGTAATTCTTAGGAATATCTTCTTTGTTTTGCAACTTAGCCTGTAAACACAAAGACACATTCAAGTGTGGATATTTTACATAAAAATAACAGATTCAGTCTAGAAATGATCAGTTTCAATAAACTGATAAACCTATAAAGCTGACATGTTTAGTTAAGGAAACAAATGATTAACATAGAGCTACTTTTCTCCCTTAGTTTTGGCAACAAGAAGCTAGAAACTAAACAGCAGATATTGAAAAGAAACTAAAACACTTTCAGTAAATCCATGGAGGGCTATGATTAGCAGCCCAACTAGATGCTACAAAATTTGCAAGCTTTTAAATCCTCTAGGCAATTCAATAGCATGAACCGACCTTTTCGGGCATTGTTTCTGACATAACTATAAAAAAGTATTGCCCAGCTCAGGATTTAGAAAAAGGGTGTCCAACCTTAGCAACTTGAGGACCTGTGGACTTCAACCCCAGAATTCCCTAGCCAACATGGCTGGCTGAGGAATTCTGGGAGTTGAAGTCCACAACAGTGCAAGATTGAGGATGTGGAGAGACCTGGCCCATAGAAACTCCAAGAGTCAGACAGACTGAATGCGTACATCATCATTGAGTTCACAAATCTTAAAGTTGCCAAGGTTGGACAAACCTGGCTTAGACTATTCCCATTTCTTTTTTCCTTCGGTTTTTATAATTCTGTGTTTTGGTAATTAATGAAGAAACATTAACAATCTTCATAAACTGTAGAGATATTTCTTTCCATATTACCTTTGGAGGTTCAGGCTTGAAGGCTGGGGGTGGACTGGGATCCCTCAGAACTTCCCTGCTCCCAGCTTTTCTCATCTGAGCTTTTGGTTCAGGGCTAAATTTCCTTGGATTCTACAAACAAGTAATAATAACAACCATGATGCATATATTCACACAGTTCTGGCTTCATGTTTAGAGAAATACAATTTTGCCACTGACAGTAAAAAGTCACATGAGTTCTTGCATCCCAGACATTAAACAACATTCATTAGTAACCAGAAATGACGCTAGTTATTTTCCAGACTTCTCTTTCATTACAGTATTTACAACATAAAGTTCTGAAAGAAGAAAAGAAACCTCTTACCTCCTCTTGTTGCACAGGTTCAGAGGACCGACCGATAGAAGAAACTCTTGGTTCATAGTATGGCTCATCAAGTTCATTATCTGTGTAAGCCCCACCTTCCCCATCTGTGTCTTCCATATCACTGATTAGTCGACTATCACAGCTCAGATAATCGGCACCCATGGCAGTTAAGTATGACATACGATCATCAATGTCATCATCCATTCCTTCCAACTGCAAAACAAAGGGTTTTGTAAAGAGATTTTGGAGGGTCAGAACACAGGCAGTCCTCGACTTGCGACTGATTGCTTAATGACTATTCAAAGTTACAATAGATTAAAAAAAGTTACAACCTATCCTTGACGTCATGATTGCTGCATCACCCTTGCAGTTCTGTGATTGCAATTCAGGTGCCTGGCAACTGGCTTGCATTTACAACTGATTGCAGCCTCCCAATGCCTGTTGGGTAAGCTGGATTCAGACTTGGAAACATGGGATTCATTTACTAACCTAACGACCATTTTAAAAATGGCTGTAAAATGGAGTCCAATCATGTGGTGACTTGATTTACGGCCGCAATGACAATGAGTTATGATCAAAATTCTGGGCTCAATTGTGCTCATAAGTCAAGGACTTATATTAGGCAACTGTTATGGACCTGTGAATACACTGAGAAAAACCCATGAATATGTTTCCAGGAATGCCTTAGTGTCCATTAGTATCAGAATGCCAAGTTTTTAAGTACCAACCCTTAGCCAGATTATTTTTAATATGTCAACTTCTTTACGCATATAAAGAAAATCCTCTATACACAGAAAGCCTGTTTTCTCATAGATGCTCTTGGTCCATGTTCCAGCTGAACATGTATGCACAAACCAAAAGGATGTGAGCACTTACCTTTCCTTCTGAAACCCAAACTGCTTCACTTTGTTGTTGCTGAATAGTATTTTTAAGGCTGCCATACCAACCATCATTGGCTGAATTTAGATCAATGGAAGCTGCAGAAATGTTTAAACAATAAATTGTTGGATTAACAAAACATTACTGCCAAACATTTCATTATAATACTTCAATGGTTTTTGAACAATACAAGATCATGGCTATTCTCCACCTGCTAACTACGTCACTACTTACTATAAGTCTGTGAGAGGATGCTTATTATTTAAAAGCAGAGTAAAACAATAGTACAGCATTCCATCAATGTAAAAGTAAAAATGAGATTGTTGGTGTTCAGGAATGGGTAATACTTAATTATTACACTATCCTTCCTGTTTGCTTTGTTCCTACTTAAGAAACAAACATGTTATGTCATATTTAAACTAAATCATTTTTTTACTTTACTACCGATTTCCTTTTCTCATACTCATAGTTTATTACCAATGCTAATAGATATTTTTCTCAGGACCTCCCCAACCGAACTCTTTTAAATATAGCTTAGAAGAGCAAACAATATTTTGTGTGTGTACAATCAGAATACATCTATTAATGCATTTAATACTGTAATTCATATATTTACGTTTAAGCTATTTGGACCAAGCTTTCTGGGAAACGCTAGGAACTCTGATTAGCTTATTCCATTCATTAAGCCTTCCTCTGATTGGAATAGTTTTGCTTTTCCTAGAATTGGAATTTTTTCCCAAAACTATTAAAATTACCTTATACATATAAAAACAATGCTTTTTGTCTTAATTCCAACAGAAATATTATCTATCCAAAACATGTGTATTCAATAGGATTTGGAGTTTGATTGTTGAGTACACTATGACATTTCCTGTATGGCAATTACATAACCTTTACTCTGTACACCAACAGACGCTTTCACAGAAAACAAGCGATGGGGTTTTGTGCACCTGTAAAAAGATGGAAACACGTCTTCTTCAACTTATTTGCTTGGTCATAAAGCTTCCGTGCACTCTTGTTGGATGTGGGAATTAGCTTTTGCCTCATAACTTTCACGCCTTGTTTGCTGTCTGGGTTGAAAAACACCACAATTGGGAACCACTGAGTGTAGTTTAACAGATCCACAGCTTTGGGAGTCACATCCAACAAAGCATGCTTGTCCTATATAAGAAAACGGCAATATTGAGTTTATGCTTGTAGGAAAGGGAAGTAAAACACATCAATATTTTTTAATACGGCCTACTACTATTATTCTGATGGAAAGGATACAAAAGGAAAACTATACCTGTTCAATAATTTGTCTCACGGTATTCAAACGTACTACACCGTTGGACTTCTCCGAACCTGCATCTTTTGGTTCCGTTTCTGCAAGAATAATATGCAAGTTTTATCACATGTTTAAAGTTTGTCATAGGTGATCACATTAACAGAGGTTTTCAACCTGGGAGCCTGAATGGAAAAATCTAAAAGTAATACCTATTTTTGTTCAAAGTTCTAATAATAATAGTTCTAATAATATCAATTTTAAAGGCCCTTAATACCGTGTTTCTCAGAAAATAAGACTGGGTCTTATTTTCTTTTGCCCCCTGAAAAAACGGCTAGGCCCTAATTTTCCCCCCACCCATACCAAACCCCCACCCCCACCCCAGGTCAGCGACATCCCTTCACTACCCTGCTTCCCAGGTC
>JANHFL010004937.1:99263-123049 GCA_032468155.1 Oxyrhabdium leporinum
CATGCAAGAAGCCTGTGGGACTATGGTAAACCCCCCCCACCATAGTTCAGACCTTCCAACTTCTCATGAAAAAAATATAATATCGCGACTAACTTACCGTAGTCCCACAGAGTTCTTGCATGTGCATAGGAGAACGAACCTAGAAAGCAGGTTAGTGAAGGAATGTCGCTGGTCTGGGAGTGGGATGCAGGTGGGGGTTTGGCATGGGTGGCCTGGCTGAAGCGTCTTTAGGTAAGCTGGTGCAGAGCGCATGGGGCAGCTCCGCACCCCCTACCTTGCTTCATCCTCCACCCCTCCACCGCCTTGCTTCGTTCTTCTTCGCAACGCGAATTGCAGGCGCACTCATCTGGTGGCGGTGGAACCGACAGCCCCGCCCAGCAGGAGCCCGCTGCTGGCCCCTCTTATTCTGCGGCCGCTTGCCACGACTCGCACGCATTGCCCTGGCCTTCAGATGCCTGCCGGAAGGCATCTGAAGGCAAAATGGAGGCTGGGGGTGCCATGCGCGTCCATCCGGAGCTCATCCATGCATGTCCAACCGGAGCCCATACATGCACGTCCATCCAGAGCTCAGCACAGACTGAGGGAAGGATGGCAGGTAGGAAAGTCCCCCGTCCCCATTTTCCTCCCTTTGCCAAAAAGCCTCCATTCTGAAACTTCAGCATTTAGAATGCAGGCTTTTTGGCGAACGCTTCCCCAAGGGGCCAGTGAGCTACAGCTGCAGCCGGACAGTTCCGCCCCCCGTGTCCACCCTCCCGGGCTTATTTTCGGGGTAGGGGCAATATTAGGCCTACCCCCAAAAAAGTAGGGTTGGGCTTATTATTGGGGTGGGTCGTGTTTTCTGAGAAACACGGTAGTTTTAGATCAGGAATGTCTTAATTAATATCACTTCACCAATAAAATTTGTGCCAGAAGTTTTTTGCATCGTGTGTCCAAAAGTAAATTCCTTAGTTTGACACATTTATGAATCACTTTTCTCAGTTATGACTCTACTGCGGTCGAGTTTAGTCTAATGGTTAAGGCACCAGGCTAGAAACCAGAAGACTGAGAGTTCTAGTCACGCCTTAAGAATGAAAGCTGGCTGAGTAACTTGTGGGGAAACACCAAGAAGAAAATAAACAGTTGGGTCTCTGCTATAATGACTTTCTATCCAAATAGAATTCAATAGGGCTTTACAAGGTTAAGAGGTAATAAGCCATTAAAAATAAAAACCTGCTTAACTTTTGTTCAAGTTCAGCTGTTGACTTACTCATGGACAGACTCATGTAGTTTTCTTGGCATTGGTCTGTCAAGAATGGCCAAAAAGCAGCTGGCCATTATATTCTTACATTTTTAACTTCCCAATCTATTTCTTACCAATCTCATAGCCGAGTTCCAAGAAATTCTTTGAAACTGTAAATTCTTAAAGTATTTAAGAGGAGAGATAAGGGGAGAGATAGTCTAAGACATTTTTTTCTTATTCATCTGTTTCACTGCCACCACTTTATAATTATCTGATGTATTATTTTTGTTGTTCAATTAATAACAAGCATGAAGTCACTCACTGGCAGGCTGATACAGCTCTGGCAACTCATTATACAACTTCTCCATCGCGATGTCTGCAATGGGACCAAATATCACCACTGGCCTCCTAAAACCAGCTGCAAGGAAAACATACGTAGTTTGTTACCATGATTATAGGATCGAAGTGAAAAGCTAATCTTTTAAGGTTTATTGTCATTACAGGGAAAAGTCTAGTGCTGCATCAATGAATTCTGCTCATATGACAAGACGTTATCTTTCTCTTGCTACTCATTACATTCCCATTGTTCTACAGGATTCCGCAAGACTATTGAAACAATTTTCATAGTACAGTAGAACCTCTGGTCATGACCATAATTAGTTCCATAACTTTGGCCGCAACCCAATTTGGTCGTGACCCGAACCTAATTTTGGAAAGCTGGTGCTTACAGAAAACACGGTGCGGAAGGGGATATCAGCTGCAGGAAAAAAAAGGTGAAAGGTCAGAAGCGTTCGTGACCAGAAGTTCTACTGTATATGAAGGCAGGAGAGGAAAGCAGAATTGCCTTCTTCCATTGTCTCGGTGAAACTAATTTCAGCAGGGGAACATAGTTGGCTAACATCTATTGTCTGTAAATTGGATACCTACCTGTAATTTCCCTCTTTACAAGGGAAAGTTTACAATCATTAAGACTAGCTTCCTACAGGAATTAAAAACAAATTAACTAGCAGTTAAAAAGCAAACAATTTGTAAGTCAGGTTTCAACACAAACTGAACTCTTGACGAAGTCATTTAAGATGTTACGGACTCAAAAATCATTTTTGTTATAGGAAGGGAAGGACAGGATTGTCAAGTTTGTGGTGTCACATTGTCGCCATGTGACGTAGCGTGACTTTTTTCCCCTTTGCTAAACTGGGGGTGGGCATGGCCAGCATGCGATGCATCTGGCCCGTGGGCCATGAGTTTGACACCCCTGGAGTAAGAGAAATTGCACTTTCCCAATGCCTAGGAGCCATCAAGGAAGTTATATTTTCCCATATATGGTATCTAAAAGTCAAAACTTCTGGTAGGGGTAATTTTTTCAGTGCCCATGGCTGGCTCAGGAACTCTGGGAGTTGAAGTCCACAGGTCATAAAGTTGCCATAGTTGCCCACCCATGGTCTAGAGATAAAACTGAAGAACTATATATTTTTGTAACATTTCTTCCCCCAAATGAAGTATCTATCTTTTATAAATAAGGATATCGGTTCTCAATTCTTACATGTTGCCCCTCACTCACCTTCCCTGAGCATAACCCTCTCATAGGCTGGAAATTTTGTGCCAACAGATGCAATTGCTGTTAGATCTTCTCGGCTCTTCTTCAGATTCTTTTTCATTCCTGACCGCTGACCACGCATCCTCCAGAAGTCAGCCCTGTCACTGGAACCATCTCTCTGAGCATTTTGAACACTGGCCAACTGTTCAGCCCTGAAAGGAAGAGCATTTGCTCCCTTTTTCAAAAGCTAACAATGAGAATACACCTAAGATCACATGCAACTAATCTCCAAGTTTTAAGAAAAAAAATCTGATTTAAAAAGATTTAAATATTTAACACTTAACATAGTCATAGGAACATAGAAAGTGAGTCTTCATATATGTGCTAATGGCTGTAATGCCAATCTCTTGAGCTGAGGCTTTCTCATAAGAATCCACAGCTTTCCTGGCACCTATATTACACTACTCCATCTACTCAATTCATTTGAATAGGAACAGATAAAGGTGTGCCCTTCGTGGGACAGGGCTAAAATTATTCCTTGTCCCTTGTGGTCCTAGTTCTATCTATACCTATTTGTACATCGAACCTGATTTAAATCAAGCTTCAATGGGATGAGCAAGAAATACACTGCAGACTAGCATTTAGTAAGGTAGCAATGAAGGCCTTGGACAAGTTATTCTGATGCAATGACCAGTCTATAGCTACAAAAACTAGAATCCTTGTTTTTCCTCTCAAAATCCATGGATGAGAAATTTGGACTTTGAAACAGGAGGATTAAAAAGTATTGATGCTTTTAATATTTAATGTTGCGTAAGGTTCCTGAAAATACTACAGTTAGCCAAGAAAACAAACATTCATAGAACAAATCAATCCAGGGTTGTCACTCAAGCAATAAATTTCCAGGTCACATAATAATATTTTGGGCATGTTATGTAAAGACCCAGATCCTTGAGCAACGATGGATGCACCACTCAAGAGACTTGAAGGACCAGGTTTGAAGGACAATCACCTTGGAAAAGATTTATCTTTATGATCACTAAGAACAAGTATCAACTTGATAACCTATAATCATACTGTGACAGAATAAAAGGTAATGTATCCCATGTTAAATTTACAGAAGAGCAACATACCTGCTTTTATTCGGAATCAACCCTTTCTCTAATTCACTGTCAATTCTCACCGCCAACCAATGGCCCAGCTTCCCATCATACAGTGTATCAACCACTCGGAAGACATCACCCCTGCTGAAAGCCAAGCTATGTGGAGTTTCTTTTTCACATTCAAAGTGGGTCCTTATGAAGAAAGAATCCCCTCTACCACAAGCCATTATGTCTCTATAAACTGGGGGGGAGGGGGGGGAGAGAAGGAAGGAAGAGATGTGAGAATGACCCTAATTATTATTATTTGCTTCCATCAAATAAACACCTAAGAGCCATAGATATAGAAGAAAAGAAAATGCTTTTATATCACTTTTCACACAGGACACTATTTTTTCCATATATTACACAGAAATCAATTTCTGAATTTCAACATGCTATATCCTACTACCAGTGGCTCATATTTTAAAAGGAATCATATACATTAGCAGATGATTCCTATAAATTTATAATAGCACTGGTGTAAACAAAGAAATTGGTCTTGCTAACTTTTGTTTGCGGAATAATAAAATGTTCTTGATCACTGGACATTATTTTAGTTTCAAAAATTGGAGAAATCTCTTTTTAGCATCAAAATAAATAATACTTTCAACCACTATGCAAATTAGCAAAGAACCAGTGATCTACTTAGCTATCTTAAACACTTGGATGTTTATCAGAAAATTTACACTACTGTAACTAATAAACATGTCTAAGAATATGATAAACATCAGTAGATATAAACAGAACAAAAGATGAAACAAGAAAATATATTAAATAAAGTAGCACATTAGAAACACGCTATCCTTTTACAAATTACATATTCATACATACCATCATGTTTGCTCTGAGCCAAAATTGTCACGGTATCACCTTTAGGAATTTCTAATAGGTACAGAACAGCATCCTCTCGAATAATACCTCTGAAGTCTTGACTGTTTACCTGTTGCAAAGGAACCATACTCAGCTTTAGTATTTCTTTCAGGTACACTGCATGTATACTTTTTTGTATACTGCAGTTTTAGGTAACCATAGGATACTTTTTAGTGGTTTATATTTTACATTACTGCAGCTTTCGTACCCAGAAATATCAAATTATTGTTATGAGAATTACATCTGTAAGGCACAAGATTGAAAAAGCCTACAGGAAAATAGGTAATTTAACTGAGCGATTTCACCTATTCCATTATAATACTGGAAATCACAACCAACTTTAGTCACCATGCTTTCCTTAAAAACAAAGTCTTACATTTAAGCCAGGCTATTCAGAAATACTGACTTTACAGATTATAATCTATTAATTATAATAGAGATCACAGAAAAGCATTATTTTTTGTGACAAGGGATTTTTTTTTATATATATATAAAAATTGAAAGAAGAAATAAAATGAATATTTATCTCAGCCATACCATTAAACAGATTTCTTAAAAGACAATTTCAGAATTGTCCTCATAATTATAAATATCAGGGATATTTTTTTCAGTTAAGTTGCCTAAGATAATATATTTTAAATGATAAATAATTATGCATGCAAACCTTAAGAATTTGATCTCCCTCCTGTAGGCCTTCCTGTTCTGCTGAGGTCCCTTCTTGAATTCCAGCAACAAATATTCCTACGTCATTCCCACCAGCCAATCGGAGACCCACACTATCTCCTTTCCTGAACTGCACCATTTTTGTATCAGGACTTAAAAGAGAAAACAATGGGTGTTATTTATTTCATTTTAAAATACAATAGGCTATAAATAATTTCCATAGCAATGTTTCTCAACCTTAGCCAGTTTAAGATATATGGATTTCAACTCCCAGAATTCACAAGCCAGTGGAAAGTGTAGTGGTTAGAGTGCTGCCTTTGACACAGTAGACTGGGGTTCAACTCCCAGCTGGTAGTTACCTTACCAGTAGGGGTCCTTGGGAAAAAGTCCTAATCCTTCACCTGCCTACTCTGGATATGAGTGACGTGAACTTAAAGACCCATGTTGGTTCGGATGTCACCCAGATTAACATGGCCTGCATCACATATTGGGAGCCAGAACAATCTGACAAGTGGGCTACTGGAACAAACTATGGATGAGATAAGACACTCTGGAATTGATGAAATGCTACTAGAACCTTAGTCCTAATGAGAGGGGATATGAAATGTGTGAGGAACCTGTGGATGGACAGGAAACCAACATCCACGCTAACTGAGAAGCAGCTAATAACCAAATGCTTCAACATAGCAAAGAGGAAGCTGTTTTCACAACTTCAGGTAGACCAACTACACATTATTTGTGGAATCAAAAAGACCCAGAAGGTGCAGCTGAGACCTGAAGATGGAATAACAATGCTACCCTCTCCATTAGAGAGCACAGCAATTGATGTGAGGCATAGGATCACGGATAAACTAGCAACAGTCAACTGTCAACCCTCAAGCATTTAAACAGGAACTTCTGCACGGTACATGGGCCAGACCCTCCCGAATCTAGATGGCAGATTCCACAGATCATGGAGAATAAGAGGCTAAAATTATGTGGAACTTCCACATCCAGAAGGACGGACAGGTACTGGCCAATCAATCAGACTCTGTGGTAGTAGACGAGGACCAGAAAACAGCGGAAGTAGTAGATGTAGCAGTGCTGAATGATACAGCAACAATAGGAAAAAGGAGTATGAGAAACTGGAGAAGTGGCCTGAAGGAGGAAGTAGAGACGATCTGGAAACTAAATGCCAAAGTGGTCACAGGAGTGGTCCCATTGCTGGTTCCAAGAGTGGTCCTACTCCACCTAATAGTGGTTGAAGTATTCGGGGCTGTGACTCCTAAGCTGGAGAGAGGTTTCAACAGATTCCAGGAACATCAGAGCTCTCTGTCCAAAAGAATGCAATGCTGGGAACAGCTAAGATTCTGCAAAGAACCGTCAAATTCCCAGGCCCCTTCTGGTAAAAGATCCAAGATTAAGAAAGACACATATCACCCATAGGGATGAGAAAAGATCCCCCCCCCCATTTATATTCATTTCACTCTAATCCTCTTTCAAGTCTGAAATTCCTGTTCTGATTGCAGAATCACTTGTTTCAATCTTACTAGAAACATCCTGACGTGACCAGAAGCATTTTAAGATATTTAGAGCTGTTTTGAGTTCAGTATAATCAGAATACTTTCAAAACCCTTCACTTCTGGTGAAATTAGAACTGCTGTTTTATCCTTGAAATAGGCCATTTAGAGCTTTGAAAGTAGTATTACATCTGCCTTTGTCTGAATATCATTTTGGCAATGCTAAATTGTGTTTTGTTTAATAAAACACTTTTTCCATTATTACAATTATTTAAAGCAGCAAAGTTTATAAGACATCAAAGCAATAGTCATAAAAGTTAAAAACTCATACCCATATATTGCTTGGTCCTCAGGATTTGGCTGAAGAAATATTCTTGTTGCTGGTTTTGAATGTACAACTGTATAAATAAATTAAAAAAAACCTTACAATCTGCTTCTATTTTATCCTCAATAATAAAAAAATGATATATTAGAAACTTAGTACATTTTACTTAAAATAATTCGTATTAATATCTGTGTCTTTGCTCCTAGTAAATATAGAATATGTAAGATAACATACACTATAGCTAAACTTTTATTTGTTAAATATGCAATGCCACAAAATAGAATACTTTTTCTATTACAGTAATTTCCAAAGATGCAGCAAAATCATAATCCTGAAGCACATTATAGCAAACAAAATTTATGGCACCCATCCAATGCTTTTAATTCAACATCTAACATTGTATGCCTTAATATTTCAAAGGAATTTCAAAAATATATTCTATTCTACTATAAACCACTGTATAAATTGGTTTGCATATTAGACTTAGCACATTTTTATTAACCAGTTTATTGATAAAACACAATTGACTGGATTTATAGCCTACATTAAGGCAAAACCAAATTGTATTTTGGCTTAACACAATGTGTATACCCGATCAATATTAATTTTACTTAATGCTCTTTTGCTTTAATAATAATTTTTTTCCCTCCATTTACAGACTGCTTCTTCAACAAATTTCTACAATGGGTCACCAAATATGCTAAAACATAGTTTATTGATCAAATTTTGTTAGATGTCATTGTTGACTCGGCACCTGGTATGTTACTCCAAAAATCACGTAAAATATTAAATTATCTCCAACTGCTGCTTCCCACCCAGTACATTTGGGCAGAGTAGATGAGTTTCAGATCTCCTCAATTTACTATTCTCATCTTGTGGGACTGAGAAAACATGTCTTCTTTGACACTGCCTTTGTCCTCTCAATAGCATCCCCCAACAAATGTACGTAAGGTGCCAACTCTTCTGAGGCTCCAGATGACTTAGCTCTCTTCTTAGGTCTGGGGCAGGTCTCTTGCGAAGCCTCTATCATTTTCTTTTAATTGTTATGGTTATTTTTAGTCTGGACTCCTGTGTTTTTAACTATTTTAATTGTATATTTGAATGCTGTAAGCCAGAGATTTGGAAGCCCTGGGCCGCGGACTGGGACGTACCAGAAACTGGGCCACACAAACGAGTGAAGCCCCATCTGCGCACATGCGGGATGCAACGCATGAAACCACACCTTCCCTGGTCCACAGAAAAACCTCTCTCCATGGAACCGGTCCCTGGGGACCAAAAAGTTTGGGGCCACTGCCATATGCCACCCAGAGTATTGCTAATGATAATAATAATAGCACAATAGAAATAAATACACTAAAAATGATCTGATTGGTTGTGGCTTTTTGCATTGAAGGACTCCAACTTGTGAGAGTAGCTTAGAGGGTTCAACTGTCTGAAGCAGGAGGAAAGTGGACCCTTATTATTCCATCTGATGAATCACTAATCAAATTGTGTAACTACATAACGGAAACCAGGATGCCTTGCTACTGAATCGAACGGATCTCAAAAGAAAGCAGCACTAACCTGGCGGATCGTCTTGGTACTTCACTTGACTATTTGTGTCTGGTATTAAAGCAGCTGTGGAATCCACCGTCGATCGAAAAG
The DNA here is from genome assembly GCA_032468155.1 of Oxyrhabdium leporinum. Classification (NCBI taxonomy): domain Eukaryota; kingdom Metazoa; phylum Chordata; class Lepidosauria; order Squamata; family Cyclocoridae; genus Oxyrhabdium; species Oxyrhabdium leporinum. The sequence continues at coordinate 108,157 of JANHFL010004937.1, forward strand.
GAGTGGCCATTGCTCCCATTTTGGAAAGTCTATTGGTTGGGTCTTCTTTTGCACTTAATACAAAAATCAGACACTGTTAAGAACAAATCAAAGATTCTGTGACACAGCAAAAAGTAAATGACAGCACGGAATACATCTCACCTCAATTTTTCCTTTAGCTTTTCATTTGAAGAATGGCACTCCACATCAGAGCGAGGCAGTCTTCTGTCATCCTGAGGTGAGCAAGATCGGTTTGACTCTATTTCTGAAATATCTGTTGGGAGAACATAGTACAGTCTGGAAAAGTTACCGCCGTCTATAATTTTAATGTTTGTTGATGTGCATGCATAATAAAAGGCTTTATTCTTTTAAACACTGACGGCAAAGAATACTTTCTGAAATTAAAGAAAGCTGATGTTACAAGGTACTTCTACTAGGAAACGAAACACTCCGGGCAGAAAATTAAACCATTGTAACTTTGCTTACCAAACAGATCTAAACTTAGGATAGAGATTTCTTAGCTTTTCTTTGAAGGATGTCATTCAACAAACCTCATTCAGATGAAGCCTTTGAAAAAATGGCAGCATCAGATAATCTGTGGCAATCCTCAGGGCTGGCATAAAAATTATGACCAGTCACTCGAAAGCCGCTGTAGTAGTAGCTTCCAGGGAAATGCAAATATCCAGATTGTCACTTCTTATTGTGTAGTTATCTTGTAAGTCACTAGAGCAGTAAGGCAGCATTCTTTTCTTGAAGCCTTATGCCAAAATAGATAGCTATCTCTTGATATTCTGGGATATATCGAAAGACAGGCAGAGGAAGTAAGGTCCTTTCAGGTATGCACAATCTGGGGATACATGCCACATGTGGCTCCTAGCACTGTTTTGACCCAGAAATCAGGATTTTGGAGGATTAAGGGGAAAGATTTATACTCTAAACTTTATAGCAGTCACCTGGCACCTTAAAGCACTTAATTTCCTTTAAACTTTAAGGCAGTGGTGTCCAACCTTTCCAGCTCTGCAGACCAGCGCCAGCGATGGCGGGGATGGCTCAGAGTAATGGTGTGCTCACTGCTTGCACAAATGGAGTTTCATGCAGTGATCTGTTTGCCCGCCGCTTGTGTGGCTCAGTTCCCAATGGGCCACGGCCCAGGGGTTGGGGACCCCTGCTTTAAGGCATTCCTTTTGCTTTAAAGTCCATCAAAAGTCAATTAAACTTGATAAATTCCCATCCGTTATGCAGACATAGTAATGTCACCAGTCTTCTTTTCTCTCAGAGGTCCTCTGAGGCCAAACAAACTATAAGGATGACCTCAGCACTGGGAGGAAAATACTTCCTGTCACCAGAAGCAATCTCAGGGGGGGTTTTTTTAGCCTTGCTTTCAAAACAAGTGGAAAGGAGCTATCCATTTCAAGGGGATTCCAGCTTTTTTAGGAAAACTGGGTAAGGTATGCCTGATATTGCCTGCCTGAGCCATGAATTCCTGCCAACAATTATGAGCACTTACTGCGTATGTGAATATGGAAGAAAACTGGTATCTATGAAATAGCTCGGGATAAGCAGTAGGCTTATTTAGAGGTATTTGCCTCTCCAGTATCAGTGACGGAAGTTATGAGGAACATGGAAAAACAGAATGTGATATGAAACATATCTGTTCGGTAGCTGATTCCTGCAGGGCTCATTATTGTCTTAGCTTGAGGCCCAGAAACTTCCTCACATCCCTTGTCTCAAAAACCTGGTCACGATTAAGAGACTGTTATTGTTTTTCCACACAACAAACACAAAGTTTTTGCATACAGATATACTTTTAGATCTATTTAGGAGGCAACGTTCTACACATACTTGTTGTTCACAGCTCTTTTGAAAACCATTAAAACATTTTTAACAGTTTAAAAAGCGTGTTTGGCTTTGCTTTCAACTTCTTACCTTCCATTTCTGACTCACTGTCCTGCATGGTAGGAATGTTGATTAGAGTTTGTCTTTTGTCTCTCATAACAACCAACTGGAGTTTTCCTCTTGATTTCTCAATCAGTTTTCTAGCATCTGATAAGGACATATTCTCCGTCACTGTACCATTGATCTGAATGTGTAAAACAAGCAGATTGATTTATATCTGAAGTTCAAAGAGTTTCCACCCAGTATTTGCCAACAGGCAATTAAAACAACAATAACAACAAGGCTATATGTTTTCACATCCCCATTAAGAAATTAATGTTTCTCTGTACAATGACATACTTTGAGAATGATGTCCCCTTCGTGCAAATTACCATCCTTTGTTGCCAGGCCAGTACTAGTCATTTCTTTGATAAAAATCTGACTTCCAAGCCGCAAGCCATATTCTGCAAGAGAAACAGGAAGACGGAGTTTTGCAATTTATCTAATAAACCTACTGCATGCTAGCAATTTCCAAATTTTGTTTTTTTAAAAAGTATCTATCAATTATTTCACCAGAAGCTTTTCGTCCCTGCAATTCCCACATTTTAGCCCGAGAGTGTAACTTATGATCCATACAATCAAAGATTGTCTATCAATTAAATTTGGCTATTCTAGGACACACAAACAAGTTAACTATCACAATTCAAATAGGCACCACATATAGTTGGCAAATTATACTCAAAGAATAATTTGCATAAGCACAATTTACTGCATAGTACCTTATGAACTTTCAACACTGCAATGATCTAGTATATATTGAAATTAAGACAGAATTTGGGATACATGGGATTGTATCACCAGGTTATCTAATCTACTTTTCTAATACAGGAGAATACATTCCATCCAACCTTTGTTCAAAAGTCTTTGATGAATAAAAGACAGTTTGCCTATTCAGGTTGTTTAATCCCAACTGTTTCTATTATCAGAAACCATCTTTCTCACAGTTGGTTATATGCATTTTCTTGTAAATTCTTTAGCTCTCCAAAGTATAGAGAATAAATTTTTATGGCAGTTGTTTCATGTATTTGATGATGACTATCATACCGCCACAAAGTTATCTTTTTGTCTTTTCTTTAGGCATTTTCAACCTTTCCACCTAAGAACTTGACTTTTTGGTGCTTCTAGGTACATTTCAGAGATAACTGGATGGCTACTTAAGGGACAGTCCCTCATTTCCAGAGACACTATTTATTTCATATAAACTAAGAAAAATTGTTTAATGCTTGCCCTATAATACAGCAACTCATTTAAAATCAAAACAGTTTTCTGACTTTCAGCTTTAAGAGGGTTCCAAATATATAAAAGAAGTACAAGATTTTTTTTTTAAAAAAATCACCTAACAGGATGCCTAGAAGTAAATTTGTTCTCCCTCTCTCTGTGTTTAAATATAGCATGCTAAATTAAATTATGCCTCATTAAGAATCTGAACTGTATTTGCAGATTTATGGGTATACCCCCAGGATGCATCCAAAAAGAGATATTAAGCAAACAAACCTCAACCTATTAATAACGTAAAAGGTGGGAATTTTCTTACATTCCACTTTACTGTGGAAATAATTTATTTTAAAATTGATCTGTCCAAACAAGCAATGCAAACAAAACAAAATAAAACAAAACGAACAAACAAAACATCTCTCCTCCTTTATGGTTAGAAATACTTCCAAGTCTCAAAGGGGAAAGTAATATATCTATCCGATATCTTCTTATTCATTTACGTAAACACCTGTGCCAATTAAAGTTTAAAATACTTAGGCACTTTACAATAGTTCAACACTAATGAATGAATATCCTATATCCTGGAAATCTCTACATTTTTGAAATCAGGGAGCACATTTGGAAATTTGAGAGCCCAATATGGGCCTTCAGGTAAAATGGTTGCAGGATTGGATATAGCTGATTAAAGATCACTGGGCAGCAGCCATCCATTATTTAATTTTCTACAACAATATTTAGGATCTACAAATGGCCCACAGACATTGCTGGAAATACTAGTCATGACTGAGGTCTACTCTGAGCATGCTAAATTCCTATAAATTAGGTAGAGGAAGAACAAGGAACACACATCACCAGGCACATTACTGCCCCCCATTGGCAATACAATGGCTATGGGAACAGTGTGGGTTTTTCCCACGTGGTGCCCTCCAGATACACATGCAACTACAACTTGGAAATATCTCCTTCTGTAAGCTACAGGTTATCTTTCTTTAGAAGGAAAAAAAAAGGGTAAAACATCAACAAAGTTGGTTTTTGCATCAATGACAGTAAGACAACCAAACAAAAGGCAAAAGGACACATTTCTGCAAACTGTATTTTAGAACTTGCCTTCGTTTGATTTGCTTTTCGTGAGAAGAATACTAACAGGCTCTTCCTGTGTTCTACCGTCGTATGGGTCAGAGGCGGGGCTGTGGGTACTCAGCCTGTCTCTGCTACCACTCTTTGTTTCCCTCCCACGTGGAGGGTCAGGACGAGATTGCCAGTCATAATCTCTTGGTAGACTCCTGCCTCCATCATACCCATAGTCATAGTCATCGTATCGATCAACGCTCCGCCCTCTGCTTCGGGGCCGTTGGCATTCACGGTCCAAGCTTCTCTCTCTATCCACGCTACGGCCCCGACTTCGATCCCGACTGAAGCTGCGTTCCCTGCTGTGGTTGCGCCCTTTTTGGGGGGCCATTCTGTAGCCCCTGTCAAGGTTGTCTCCCCAGCTCTGGCTACGGCCTGCATTTCCGCTGTGCCAACTCCTTTCGCTGTAGCCGCTTCGAGTGCTTCGACCGTCAAACTCTGCACGATCATCCATGGCTTCGAAAGCTCTGTAGTCGTAGTCAAGGGACGGGCTTCGTTGAACTGCGTGGACTTGTACCTTACGTGGTCTTTTCACAACCTATTTACAGGATATAAGAACAAGGTTGCCCTTTTAAAAACGAGTCAATCATTTTATATAGGTAGTCCTTGACCTGGGTTCCTGGGGTCCCACGATCGCCATTTGTGACTGTCCCAGGAGGCTTCTAACAAACTGGATTAGCTTAATGATTGCATGATTCACTTAATGACCATGAGAAAAAGGTTACAAAATCAGGCCTGACTCACTTAATGATTGCATTGCTTAGCAACAGATGTTCTGGTCCCATTGCGGCCTTAAGTTGAGGGGTACTGTCGTCCATTTTAAAAAACCTAGCATAAATAAGCCAAATTTGGATGCAACGTTGCATAGCACTTGACCAAATTTGATTCTCTTAACCATATGGCTACAAAAATTCACAGGGTGTCAAAATCACCAGAAGTTCTCCAGATTATCAATGCAATACTGGATAGCATGTTCAATAACTTCCTTTTATGTATGGAATGAACCACACCTGCAAGTGCTTTATCAATAAGAGGAACATTCTGAAATAACAGAACAGAAGCCCTTCCATCTTCTTCCATTTCAAAGGTTTGCTTACTTTCCCATGGTTTGTTCTCCCATGACTGGATATTTTATATTTGAATATAGTAAACTCTTCTGAAGTCCCGCAATGCAGCCAGATATTGATTTTTCCATAGCTTTAGTGACAAAGGATGGATTCATACATTATGTTAAGTTGTAAACCACAATTTGCAAGTCACAACAGCTGGGTTTATACTGCATTTAAAAATATGCTCCATTCCAACTCAGTACAGTGGCTGATCATCTTTTCAGATAAAAGGCGGCAATGGGACAGGTACTTTTTGTCTGAAATATTGTATTTCTCAGTCTCAGTGACTTTTAAGATTCCAATTCCCAGAATTCCCCAGCCAGTTCTGGGAATTGGAGTCCACACATTTTAACGTTGCTGAGGTTTAGAAACATTGATCTAGACTGAAGCCTTCATACTGGGGTTAATCAATCTTTAAGACTTTTGGACTTGTGCGCTTTAACTTCCAAAATTCCTCAGCCCGCCATGAACAACTATTACTAAATGCAAAAAAATGGCAGATTTTACTGAACCAAAATAGATAGGAAAACAAATACAATTTCAAAATTCATAGAACTCATTGCAGATCATAATGAAAAGGTTACTTTTTATATATTTGATCATCTATTCCAAGACTGATCTGAAGTCATTATGTCTCCCAAAGCATTGACACCAACGTATACTAGAAAGCACTATCAGTCTCATGGAGATCCTGAATTTTATGGATACTCTTCTTCAAAACTTTAGCAGAGGTTGGGAAACTATGGCCCCTTTATGACTTGTGGATTTCAACTCCCAGAATCCCTGCGCCAGCGCCACAGCTCTTTCCCAGTTCTGCTAGGACAAATCAAATAACAGTTAACAGAAGCAAACTATGATTTACATACTCTGCATTTTTCAAAACCTAGGAACCAGTTGGACCAGCAACACTCATATTTCTCCATGAATACATGGTTGTATGCTTTCTTTCAACCCTGCTCAGCTTTTATTTAGGTATTGGATTTTTATTCCACCTTTTTTTACTTTATAATTAACTCAAGGCAGACAACATACATAATCCTCTTTCCTCCTCCTCTTTCTCCCACTATAACAACCCTGTGAGATGGGCCGAGAAAGAGTGACTGATCCAAAGTCACTCACAAGGCTTTGATGCCTAAGGTAGGACTAGAACTCAGTGTTTCCTGGTTTCTAGGCCAGCACCTTAACCACTAGGCCAAATTGGTATTCTCTCTGGTCTCTCCCTTTCACAAATAAATAAGAATAAACTTACAATGATGGCTGCTTTCCCACTTTTTCTTAGTTGCTGCACAGCAAATGTATGGGCCACATTTTCCATGGGTGTGCCATTAACCATAATAACTCTGTCATTCTCTCTGGAAAAGAAGTGAATCATTGTTGTTGTTGTTTTAAAAAAAAACAAAAAATAGGACCAACATTAATTCTCTTCTGGTTGAAAACACGGGGATCTGCCTCATTCTGCCACAACTGCAAGTGTCCATTTAGGAAAAAAACCTCATACAGCTGTTTAGTCCTGTACTACTCCCAGATTGTCCCCTTTGGCCTTCAATACCCAGGAAACACTGTAGAGAAACAAGTGTAAACTTTTTCCTTTGTATTGGGCACATGGATCTAGAGCAGAACTGCACTGATCCTATTGGCTTTTGCTTACAAATATATACTTTCTATTGACAGAAGAGAATATTCGCAGCTCAGTGTTGAACGATGGGATCCCTGATGCTCTCTGAGCTCGGCGGTTTTCTTGCAGACGTTTCATCATCAGTGCACCAATGATGTCACCTCCTTTGGTAATAAAATGTCTGCAAGAAAACCACCAAATTCAGAGAGCACCAAGGACTCCATATACTTTCTCTTTCATTACAGGAATCATACCTGATTACTGCATGTTGTTTACTATTTAGTGATGTAAGCAATGTTGGAGAACCAAATTTATGAACCAAATAATAACCATGAAACCAAACATCAGAATACAGTAATAGCATTTTCCCATTTCTTTTCTTTAGCTACAGTGAGGAATACTGTATCATCATCATCCTCTCCAAAAGGTTTATTTATTTTTGTATTATGTTTACTCTCTGAAGAAACTCAGAAACAGCCAGATGTTCCTGAATGCTGCCTTCTGTGATAGAACAATAAATTCTTCCCCAAATTTTAAATCCTCTATTGTAGAGCTCTGATAAAGGTAAGGAGAATTGGGCTGTAGTCAGATTTATCATGATTACAGTAAAAAGAAAATAAATAGCTACATTTATAGGGGCAAATACTTGGAAGGCCAAAGTTCAGAAACGTATTTGTTTTTACAAATAAATCATCAATGCAACAAAACACTTAGAGGTTAGGTAAAGAAGCTTACTTACTGAAGTAATCCATCAGCTGGGCCACCTGCAAGGACATCAGAAACAACTATGGATGTTTCACCATTTTCAAAATGGGGGTTGTCTCTGCCACCGGAAACTGCAATACCAAATCCTCGCTTTGAGTCCTGAAAGGGAAAAAGAAAAAAGCACACCACACGTTTAGCAACCAACCAAAACTACATAGCAACTCTCTCCCCGAATTACATTCAATAGTTCATACATAATTGATATATTTGAAAACCGTAATCACCATGACATATCAGAACCCATTTACTTATTTGCATTTTAGTTTTTTTGTTTTTCAGTTGTTTTTTAAATTCTGTTTCTCTAAAAGATCTAATAAAAAAACTAATGAATAAAATAAAAAAAAATAAAATAAAAACTCTTACCTTTAAGAAAAGAAAATTAAAAAAAAATTTTTTTAAAGGGCTTGGCCATGTTGGATAATAGCATCTAGGCAAAATGTGGCAACACTTAGATAGCAAAAGCCCTCCGAGAAGAAGAGAGATATACTATTCTTCATCTCTACTTGGAAATCCTTTTAATGAGAAAATCAATTAATGCAGTATGCAAGTCCTTATAAAAAGTACAGGATAATAAGACTTGTTACATATTTGCTTGGGTTTAATGTCAATGTTGCCTACTGTGATAAAATGTGAACTGCAGGGTGATGGAGTAATAATATAGACTTCCTGCAGGAAGTTTGACTGGATTACAAATCTCATCTATGCTGACCATGGTGTACACAAGCTGACATTTTAAAAACCATTTAAAGACAATCAGAATTGGAAAAACCCTGTGAAGGGATGACTCAAGAGCCCCTTTGAAAAACCCACCTCAGGTAGCACAGTACAGAATCCCCAATTTTGTGGCCAGCCCGAGAGAGAAGGAAAGAGATTTCTGGATGCTCCGTGTACCATAAATCCTCAAGAACCAGGATGAGGTAGAACAAAGATGCACTTTCATTCTTCCTTTCCCAACCCTACCATTTGTCTCTGCCTACAGATTTTCTTCTCCAGCTATTCTTTTTCTACCTTGTCTCCCACCACACTGCATCAGTTTTTCACATACATGCTGGCTTTTCAGTATCCTTTCTTCCCTTCCTTCTCCTGCTGAATTCCTGATTCCCAAAGCTAAGGTGTTTACCTCAAAGTCTCTATTTCTACATTGCAGAGAATGTCTTTTCCCTCTCCTAAAAACTGCCTTCTACTGACTGTCTCATCACTGATCCCCAAAATTCAGTCACTAGTCTTCCCTCAATACTGCTGAAATTCTTTTTTGTCGTTGAATGCCATTTCTTCAGTGATTGCTCCTTTCTTCATCATCTTTTTCTACTGCTTTCTGAATGTTTAACATGCCTATATTGCTTTCCCCTCCATGTTGTTTATCATTTTAAATACTATTTCTCTATTGAAAACAATATCCCCAGTGTGTACTATATCCTCGCTATTCCTAGTTTCCACTGATGTGTTTTCATCATATTGTTGCTTGATAAAACCTACATTTTTTACCTGGAAGTGCAGGTGGCAAACACTGTAAAGACCTGTAGTCATTCTGAGATGGGTACTATTTAAATTGTAGTAGTAGTGATCATTTTTATTATTTATACAGACCAGCATTACAAATAAGAAGCATTTTTAAAAAATAAAATAAAAAACACAAGATATTTAACAATTGCTTGTGGAGTGTCAGTGGGCAGTCAAAGTCTGCCTAAAGACTTTGCAGAAGAATAGCAATTGTATATAACAGAAATCAGTATTTCCTGGGTATTTTATCAGGTGAGGTGTTTAAGAGATAGCTCTTAAACACCTCACCTGATAGCTGAGTCCGTATAGAAGGTACAGTACAGTAGGACATAGCTCCTTGTCCACGGAAGGACAGTTTTAGGGATTTTTTTACATCAGCCCTCCAAGACTGCTGTGAGAAGTGCATCGCAATATGTTTCGGAGTTTGGAGACAGTTTTATGGTGTTTTTAAATGGTTTTCAGTTAAAATTTTGCAATTACATACTGTTCCCTAGTAGACAGTCCTTGAGTAATCCCAGTACAGTAGTCAAAATTGATATAATATTAACCTAAGACCATATTTTAGGCCTGTCCTGAAAAAAAAAGTACTTCCCTATAGTGCGTACATGAGCACATTACACAATCTTGATTTACGAATGGCTTGGAACTACAGAGGCAGAAGAGGGCTGCAGCAATGTAGCATTTAAATCACTGAGCTACAAATTAAGAAGCCACAAATTCAGAAGATAAATATAGGCCTGGCACTCTTTCTCAGCCTCTGTGTCCGTAGCTGATACTTTACAGATTTTCAAAACATTCTGAAACTATTGCATAAATGGTGAGCAATCATAGAAGCAAGGTGGGTTAAAGAAGATACCTGATTTGATGGAGGATGGCTTGAAAAACTTCTGTAAAATGAAACTGTTAGTTACAAAATCCAGATAGGCACACCCTGAGCCTTCTAAACCTTTATTAAGCACTAATACCATTAGAGTTACATTTATTAATGAAGTTTTATATAATTCAGTGCTTTTTAATTGTGTGAAGTAAAATATGCACAATATTCCCTGACTGGACAGCCAGATTCACGCCAAGAGTAAAATACGTTCAATTGTATTTGAACCATTCCCACGTATCTCAGCATATTCCTGGAACTGGCATATGGAGTTCTGAGTTAGAAGATAGCAGTGAAAAGACAAGGTTGGTGGCAGTGAAGGCACAAAAAGGGGAAGGCAGGCTCTAGGTCAAACCCACTCGCATTGCGGGCCTCATCGTGACATATTGTGATGGGGTTTTTTTGTGGAGCTGGGGTGGGTGTGGCCTGCACGGGCTGTACTCAGCCCGTGGGCCATCAGTTTGACAGGCCTGCTCTAGGACAATAGGACAAGGGGCAGGTGGGCTGATGCTAGTTTGGTCTATTGGTTAAAGGCAACAGGCTAGAAGCCCGGAAGCCATGAGTTCTAGTTTCACCTTAGCCACGAAAACTAGGCGGGTGACTTTGGGCCAGTCACTCTCTCTTAGCCCAACCCACCTCACAGGGTTGTTGTTGTGCGGGAAATAGGAGGAGGTTATGTTAGTTATGTTATTAACATATTAGTTATGTTCACTGCCTTGAGTTATTTGTAAAAATAATAAAGGTAGGATACACATAAGTAAATAATAAAACACTGAGCTTGAATTCAAACATATAAAGGGAAAGGGAAGCAAGGCACTGGAATGACTGGAGGAAAGAAGAATAAGGGGATGTGGGCCATTTGTATTATGCCACATTTGAATTTAAGTGTAGTGGTAGCACCAAAAATAAGAGGAAGGAATCACTTCTTGTTCAGAAAGTTAATACAAGTTGTAAGCCTGTATTGTTTGCAGCCTTCCCAAGCCGCTGCGTAACTAAATGTGTTAGAAAGTCCTTTCTTTTGACCTTCCACGTGACAATCTTACACTGCTATCCATTAGAGAAAACGATATTCTCGTTTATTGGGTGTAGCTATTTTTTAAACTCTTAATTTAAGTTTAGGAATTTAAACTGGGCCTTTTGTTAACCAAGAGCCCATTCCACCGTTCTGTTTAAGAAACGATCAGATTGAAACCTTCCATTTAAGATAGTAAACTAATAGGTAGAAATACAATTATTTCAGTATTCTGTTATGGTCACGGCAAAGGAGTAGATAATCGCTCAGCGTTTCTTGGATAATCTGTGCACAGTTCAGTTTTGAGGCCTCTGAGCAGTCCCTCCCCACTGTGAAATCGAAGTCAAAAATATGGTTTGAACAAACAGGTTTATCTGCACCCTGGAAGCCTTTCCATGTATTGCTGCTCAGTAAAAAGACAACAGCTGTATACACAAAAGCCAAGTGCTGATGTCACAGTGTAATTTATAAGAGGAAAGGGCTGCTCATCACCATTTTTAAATTTTATTTGTGCCTTCAAGTCACTCTTGGTTCTTGGCAAATGTCTGGAGTAGTTCCTGCAGTTTTCTTAGAAAGACATTAAGTGCTTTGCCACGATCTTCTTCCTAGGGCCGAGAGTGAGTGACTGGTCCAAGGTCCTCCAGCTGCCTTCATGTCTAAAGTGGGACTAGGACACACATCTTCTGGTTTCTAGCCTGGTGTCTTAACACTACACCACACTGCTCTTTTTGCACTACCACTGTTGTGGTAAATTCTATTCTTTTTTTGCATTACATGAATGGGACTGTTTCCCCTTTGTAGCAAATGAAGATAACTTTGATGATTTTGGGGAACAGTAGCATTTGCAGAAAGTTGTAGTCCTGGACACTGGACTCCTATATGTTCTAAAGCATTTCCTTCTTGATAATCAAAACTGAGTGCTGGAAAAGCCCAGAGGTTTTCTGGCTACTTCTTCCTTGGGTTATAGAAAACTGAACCTTTAACAAAAAGGTTGTTGTTATTTTTTTAAGTTCTGGGTATTTTTAGTAGCTCTAGAAAAATGAATTGCTAACATTGCAAAAGAAATTATTAATGTAAATAAATGAGGGTTTTGTTTAAAAACGTTTAAGCAATATACTTATCAAGGTTAAATATTTTGTTATTGAAAAGGAATTAAAATTGGGACATATCTTGTTTGTCAATGGATATGAGATATTCAGTGCAAGAAAGTTATTAGAAAATTACAAGTAAATAACATACTACCTTTTGTAAAGTCACTGTATACTGTTCCCATATCAGTTCTTCCATGACTGGACCCTATTTATATGAAGAAAAAACAACATCAATTGAAAAAAGGGACTCTTTCCAAGAAAAAGTGCTCCAAGCAGAAGAAATATTTTTACAGTTATAATAGAGCAATATTTTTAAAGCCAAACTTAATAAGCATAGCTACGAGTAAAACAAATATATACTTTCTGAATGTTAGCAGAAAATAACCATGACTGTTCCTCTACTTTCATACTTTAAACTTGTAATATAAAGGTAGCAGCCAAACCTTAGAAATCTACGTCTTTTAAAATCCAGGTCTAAGCAAATAGGGCTATGGTCTCCAAAGAATTATAATGATATAATAAAATAAAAACATCGATACGGATAGTTATTGACTTATGTCCATAGGTGGGACTAGAAAATTCATCTTTCAGCAATGTGATCATTAAAGTGAGGCATCACGGGACTGTACCCAATTTTTCAACATTTTTCTATAGTTGCTAAGTGAGACCTATCATGTGATGGTGATTTGTGACTTTCTCAGCCAACTTCCTCTTTGACTTCATATAAGCCAGATGGGAAGGTTGTAATGTCCCAGGGACACCACAACCAATGTAAATGCATGCCAATTGTCCAAATCATGATGGAGACATCATGGAGATATTATGACAATCATCAGTGAAAGGACTAATTGTAAGTTTTAAATCACTTTTTTTCAGTACCATTGTAACTTCAAATGGTTGCTAAACAAATGGTCATAAGTCAAAGACTACCTGTACATAGATTTTGTATTCTCATACAGACTTCGGTGAGGGTTGATGAAAATAAACCTGAACAAAACCAAATAATGGTTTGATACTTTATAGTGGAAAAGAATATCCTTCCTTAGACCTTGAAGAAACTATTGATAAATCAAATTAGATGGACATATTGTACGTGACTTCTTTATATTCAGGCTTTTGAAAACCAGTTCTAAAATAAGACTCCAACTAAAAATTAAAAACCAAAATATTACAATAAAAAACAAAAGCTAAAAGTATAGATCAACAGAGTAATGGAATAACAGTAATGGTAATTCCAAATAGGTTTTGATCATATAATTGAATTGTTGTTTTGTTCGTATCCATGAAATTTATGTATCCCAGCTAAGACCAGACTCGAGCATGGTATAGCCGCCGGGCCCTATCTGACCCTTTGGCTGTCCCTATCCAGCCCATGTGATCAGTTGGATATTATAAATTAATGTAAAAAAGCACACTGCAGGGGGCAGGAGAAGAAGCTGAGTCGACTCCGGCTCTACACAGTCACTGTGCGCTTCTTCAATTGGCTGGCAGCCACAAGGGGGGGGGCTTGCCTGGAGCAGCCTGAGGGACGGTGACGATGGTCATCGAGCAAGAGGACCGAAAGCTCGACCACCCACCTCCTCCTCAGTCAAAGATCAGCTTTGCAAGTGAGTGGGTGGAGCAGAGTCAGGAGCTATTGGCTCCGCCCTCCACAACAGACTCAGTTTTACATGTGGCTCCTTGGGAAAATTATTGTCCAACCCAGCTAAGAGTAAAGTTCTGTCTTCCCTACGATCTGTGAATTTACAGTTGTAATCTTGCAGGAAATCGGGGAAGACCAAATTAATAGATTAGGAGGAAAGTTTGCCTCAGCAAACAAATTCTATAAAAATAGATAAAATGTTTAGTCAGAAATTTGTAGAAATTGTAATTCCTTTTTGCCATGTGGTGCCAATTCCCGTGTTCTGCATTTCTATGCACAAGTTATCAAACTGAATATCAGACATTAGCCTTGGGGCATTTGTCAATGTATGCTCATGTAGCAAGTGATTTAATGCAATGTCATCTTGGAATAAAATACTCATCATAAATTAAAAGATCAATTAAGATGTGTTATCCAATATACATCCTAATGGCACAACTTAAACCATCCCAAATATTAATATTTTATTCTTAATGCTGGTATCTTTACAAATATTAACCATGGAAAAAAAAACTGAGGACAGCTAAAATGAACAGGATTTTTTTTAAAAAGAAAAGAAAAGAAATATCACTGTAAAAGTCAGGACAGATGACATTCCCAAAATGCTCCAGATTGCATATCTCCTTCTTGAATCATGTACCAGCAGAATTACTTTTCAAGTATTGCGCTTGATGTCGTCTAAGGTCAAACTTTTATTTGACACATACAAACAGACAAATACATGCTCATTAGTTTTACACAAGGGTGGGCTTCAAAAATTTCAGCAATGGGTTCACTGCCCGGTTGCTGGATGGGTGTGGCCATGCTGGGCGTGGCCTCCTGCACCATGGCAGAGGGGGCGTTTTCGCCCTCCCTGGCCTCCGGAGGCTTTCCTCGAGCCTCTGGGAGGGCAAAAAAGGCCTACCCAGGCTGCGGAGGCTCTCTGGAGGCTGGAAATGGACCCGTTTCCAGCCTTCCTGAACTTCCAGGAGGCCCGTTTTTTCACCCTCCCCGGGCTGCGGAGGCTTTCCTTGAGCCTGGGGGGGGGG
>JANHFL010004939.1:37199-53539 GCA_032468155.1 Oxyrhabdium leporinum
GAATTCCCCAGCCAGCTTTGCTGGCTGGGGAATTCTGGGAGTTGAAGTCCACGCGTCTTAAAAGTTGCCAAGTTTGAAAAACCCTGCCGCAGAGCAGCAGCAGAACGCCGTCCCCTCCTGCCATCTTTGTTTCTCCTCAGGCTGCAGATGGAAACCTAATGCAGGCGGTTGGCTTCCTCACCGAAGTCGGCGACCGAGAGTCAGAGGGAGACCCCGCTGCTTCCGGCTCGGAAGGAAGGGAAGGACGGGCCGCCAGTAAGCCCTTGTTTTCTCCTCCGTAGATGTTTCCCATCCAGCAAGCGTTAGGTTTCCCAAGGAAGGCCGTGTGCCCACTCTGAAGACCTACCCGGCCAGTTCTGCCCCTCCGGGACGGAGTCTCCGTGAATAGAAGCAGAGGCCACGCGCGGGGCCCTTCGGCTCCCTTGCTAAGCCCCAGCTAGCGCCTTTGGGGGAGAGCGGCAGAGCAGTTCTCAGAAATCCCCGTCACCGGGGCTAGGCTGCGTTGAGCCACTCCTGTTCTCCAGAGGGGCGGATGAGGCGGAGAGCCAAGCAAGCTGGTGAGATGTCAGCAGGTCGCAAAGGGCCCGTGATGCCTCCTGCTCTTTCTCTGGCCCTCCGGGTGAGAACGTAGCTGTGAAACGGGAAATGGGCTCCTTCAGGCGGGGAGCTGAAGCCTTTTAACAGCGCTGAGGGCTAATATTGGCCCCTCTCTTGATTTCCAGCTCAGAATGAAGCCCCCCCAAACCCTGCCGCTTGCCAGGAAGCCCCTCCTTCTGGCGGCCCAGATTTCTCAGCCGGGAAGGAGGATTTTGCTGCAACCACGAGCGCGTACGTCATCGTGGTATTTATTCTGCATCTGCTGGGCTCCTCTCTCTCCAGCGGCCTTGTCCCACTCTGCCCCTATCCAGGTCCCTGCTGTGTTTGCGTGCTCCCGATCCCCACGGGAGAAACGCGTGTCCAGAGCTTCCCGTTTTCGGGAAATGTCCAGCTGACCTGAGCAGCGTACTCTGCATTCCTAGCAGAACAGGCTTTCCTTGAGGGCCAAAGTCTACTGAAAGAGGGGTGACAATCCTCCCCTTGGGGGCTGTGTGCTTTGGGGTGCCTCCTCAGGAGCCCAAGAGCTGAGTAGTGAAGAGGGCTGGTTCCGTCTAGACATCCCTGCTACTTGTGTTTCTGGCAGGGCCCACGAGCCCAGCGTAGCCGAAAACAAAAGCCGTTCCAAAAGGAAACGCTGTGAAGTTTGGGGAGAGAACACCACTCAGCGGGACTGGAGGAGGGTCGGCGGATGCCCGGTTGGGATGAAGAACATTGGCAACACCTGCTGGTTCAGTGCAGTCATACAGGTAATTTGGGGTGCTGGCGTTTCTCTGGGTCTCTGCTGGCATTGGGGCTCCGTCACTTTAAGACTTCAGAGTGGACTTCAGTGGGCTGTGGAATTCTGGGAGTTGAAGTCCACCCTGGCTAAAAGTGGCTAAGGTTGAACACCACTTCTCCAGTTAAACCACTCATTTTCTTCAGTTGATGTAAGAGCTGATGAGTTCAGGCTTCCCTGCCTGCTTTCTCCTCCTGGGCTGGGCTTTAACGTACCTAAAGGGAGGATGGAGAAGATGGCACTTACCTGTTGGCAGGTGGCTGTGGCCACCCCAAGCCTCTCCTTTGGCTGAAGTCCTCTGATGAGTATTATGCGGACTTGACATACAGTCACCGATGAAGCGGGAGGTTAATTTCAGGGGTGCTGTCAGTCTCTCTTCCAGCTGCCAGAATTCCGGCACCTGGTCCTGAACTATTCCCTGCCCGAAGCCATCCTGGACACCTGCCGCAGCCGAAGCGTAAGTGGTTCCTGGGTGGCGGGAGGGGAACTCGTCTTCCCGAGTCACGTTGGTACAACAACAGGGCTGGCCGAATACTGACAACCTACGAGGGTGGAGACAGAAGAGGGTTTCTGATTTCTCCAGAAATTTTAAGGACTCTCCCGTGTTCAGAATCTAGAACAAAGCTGTGATTTGATGGTGTGATTAATTCCCCCAATTTTAGTTTTCTCTAGCAAGTTTGGAACCTTTTCAGTCCTTCAGAGTCTGGGCCTCTTAAGGGTCCCGTGTGTTAGAATACCGATGCTATTTGTTCGGGCTCCCCACAGTTTACCTTTTGATTAAATGACCCCAAATACCAAAAAACAGATGTGTGATCGTGAACCCGGATCTAGAGGGACAATGCTGGAGTTGCTGGCCACCCCCCATAAAGGCTTTCTCTGGAGTTTTTGTCGGTGGTGAATTTGGAGGAAGCAAACGGGTTGGGGTGCTGTTGAATAGCCCAGGTTGTATCTCGAAGGCAGCTCCCCTGGTGATGCAAGTCTCTTTCCTCTTCTCTGGGCTGCAAAGCCAGCCATTCCTTGGGGGAATCCTGTCTGGGATAAATCAATACAACACGCCAAGCCACAATGTGCCCTAGTTAGTTTTGGCTTTGGATGGTTTGTAAACGGAGTCCGGGTTGTGTGAATTGTGCGCCATCGATCACTCCAGCAGATACAACTTCTGAATGTGAACTGACCACACTTTGCTGATCGAGTACCCTTTCTTGGCCTGTTGTTTAATTGCCCTTTTTTTTTTTTGCACCTCTTCTTGTTTTGCAGGAAAAGAGGAACATTGCATTCATGCAGGAACTCCAATATCTCTTTGCTTTAATGCTGGGAACGCGTCGCAAATTTGTAGACCCCACGACCGCCCTTGAACTTCTCAAAGGGGCATTCAGATCTCCCGAGGAGCAACAGGTGAAGGCACCCCAGGGGCCTTCCCAGATCCTGGCTGGCACTTGGCCCAGGATCGCCCTGGCAAGGGCGGTCTCTAGCTCAGACTTTGCTGTACAGGAGTGTTTCTCAACCTGGCTGACTTTAAGATGTGTGGACTTCAGCTCCCAAAATTCCCCAGCCAGCAGAGGTTTAATTTAAAGGCAGTTCACAACGTTAAAAATGTAAAGTCACTTTAAAATTAAAAATGAAAGACACCCAAGGTTACGTAAAAACAGGGGAGAAAACCGCTCAGGGTAAATGTCTCCAGAAAGTAACCTTTGCTGCTCCCTCTGTCTCCTTTTCAGCAAGATGTGAGCGAGTTCACCCACAAACTCCTGGACTGGCTGGAAGACGCTTTCCAACTGACAGTGGAGGCCGAGTGAGTCTAAAGCAGCCTCAGTGGTTTATTTTTGTGAAGCTGCCCAGAATTTGCCATGAAGAAGATCTTTTTTTAAAAACAACAACAACAACAACAATGCCTGGTTGTTTTCCACTTTGTAGGGTGGTGCGATTCTCTCTCTCTGTGCTAGAGTCGGGGGGCTGAGTGGGCACGTGGGTGATCCTGAATGAAGTAAAAGTATATTTCTAACTTCCAGTAACTCGACCTGTTCCGAGCACCTGCGTTAAATGATCATGAACTCCAATACAGTTGGCTGGTAACCAGATGAGCTCTTAAAATTCCCAAGGTCTCCGGTTTCACACCCGGACTCCCCATGACCAAGCGCTGTGCGTGTGAGGGAATCGACACACAACATCCCGTCGCATACGGCTGTTCGGGAACGGTTGAGTTCTGGGCTGAATTCCCGGTTATAGCTGGCAGCGCTCTGCCTATCGGAAGCCCGAGTGTGAGGAGAAGGCTTCTAATCTGCTCCTCTATGAGGGCTGCTTGTAGAAATGGGGGTGGGGGGGGGATTGCATCCTGAGCTCCCAAACTTGGTGAGATCTAGATGAATCCCTGAAGACCCAACATGGGAAAAGCGCATTGCTTAGCTTCTAGAGAAGTCGCCCTGGTGATCAGTCCTACCGCCCTGTTTTTTAAGAAAAATGGTGAGTTTGCTTTCAGAGTAACAAGAGTTGGAAGGGACCTTGGAGGTCTTGCAGTCCAGCCCTCTGCTTAGCTAGGAGACCTCATACCATTTCAGACAAATGGTTGTCCAGTCTCTTCTTGTCCCGTGTTGAAGCACCACGGCATCTGGAGGCAAGTCACCCCACTGGCGATTTGTTCTCACCGTCGGGAAATTCCTCCTTAGTTCTAGGTTGGCTCTCTCCTGGACGAGAGCCCATCCATTGCTTCTTGTCCTGCCTTCAGGTGCTTGGGAGGAGAGGCTGACCCCCTCTTCCTCATGGCAGCCCCTATCGCGTCGCCCCCAGTCCTTCTTTTCATTCAGGCAGGCATGCCCAGCTGACGTTCCCTTGCTTTCTCCTCCTGCAACAGGAATTCCCAGGACAAGTCGGAGAACCCCATGGTTCAACTTTTTTATGGGACTTTCCTAACTGAAGGCGTTCACGAAGGTAAGCTGGAACGCCTGGCGAATTGGCAGGGAAGGCTTCTGGGCACCGTTGCTGCCTCCTCTGGGTTGTTGCTTTTTCCCGCCACGCTGAACGGGACGCTCTGTTTGGGGTTTGGTTTTGTTCTCCTTAAATTGACGGGCGTCTCCCCCTCCCCTCTTCAGGCAAGAAGTTTTCCAAAATCGAGACCTTTGGCCAGTACCCCCTGCAGGTCAACGGCTACAAGAATTTGCACGAATGCTTGGAAGGAGCCATGGTGGAGAAGGAGAGCGAGTCGGAGCCTTCCAAGCAGACGGGGACCTACACTCAAGAGGTGGGTGTTGTGGCATTTACGCAGCTCGGAGGGAGCCAGGACAGGCTTGTCGGTTACCAGCTTGAAAACATAGAATATGATGCACGAGAGCGTGCTGGAGTTAAGGGAATGCTGTGGAAGGACTAACGGCATGCAGTGGGGGACCTTTCTATTTCACATGCTGTGTCTAGGGTACGAGTGTGATAAAAATATTTTTCTTTCTGTTGAAGCCTGCCCGTAGGAAAGAGCCCGAGCCTCCGTATTTTCGGGGGATAAAACTACGGTTTTTGATTTAATGGTATGCTTTTCTTGTTTGTAACTCTGTCTTTGTATCTGAGTATATGTTGCGTGCTCTTTTTTTTTCCCTTCACTCTGCCAAAATCTTCCACTGATTTTACCTGAATCAATCCTAAAGTAATCATGTTGCTTGCATCCGATATAGTGGAAATCTGTTCAGGGCTATCCTAGTTTGCTTCCTGCAGTTCCTGCGGCCGGCTGAGGAAATCCGGGAGTTGAAGTCCAGGCTTCTTTGAGTCCCCAAGGTTGAGAAAAGAAAAGAAGTTAGGATTTGCATACTTTCTACATCTGCTTAGGAGATGTTGACCAAAGCACTGAGGTTCAGTTTATGGTCCAAAGACCGAATATATGGAAAACATTTAAAGCACCTGAGAAACCTCAAAGATGCTTTTCCAGAAAGCAACTGAATGATGTTTGTTCCCTTGAGGAAGAAAAAGGCATTTCGCTTCTCATCCAAGAAGCGTCATCAGTTCTTGTTGGATGATGGTGGGGAATGGAAGGATTCATTCTGACACGTTCCTCTTATTGCCCCACCACCGCCATCTGGTCAGAACTGATGAATCCCTTCTTGGATGAGAAGGGAAACGTTTTCAAAAAAAAAAACCCAAAGGAAGTCCAGTTTTGTTTTCTTTTTTAAAAAGCACCTTTGAGAAAACCATGACTTGGATGACTGAGAGTCTCCATAGACCTTCACCTGAGAAACCCTTCCTGGTGAGAAGAACTGGAGTATTCAGCTTCCACACTTGTATCCAGTGGGATCTGAATGGCTCCAGCCACCCGGCCTTTGGCCCAGAGCACAATGTCCAGTTGGGAAACGTTTTGACTGGTTTAGTTAAAGGCGTTCATTTCATTTCTTCTTCAGTGATAGAAACAGAGAACACCACGGGGAGGTGAACCCCTTTTTTAAAAGGGGCTCTCCCAAATACATCAGAAAGAGTAAGTGTTACAGCACCTTCTCATATATTCCAGCAGAACAAACTAGCCCCAAGTAGCTTCCAAGGGGGGTGCAGTTTTGATCACGAGGGGCCCGTCTGGCCGGAGAGGAGAGGAGTCTGTTAAAAGCCGGAGTTCTTGGCAGGAATTCTTCCCGTAGGGCTTGTAGAATTGCAGCGAAGTTGTTTTCATTCCATTTTCGGATTGAAATGGTTTTGTAAAAATTAGGAAATAGCATTTGGGGCAGGAGTTGTCTCTGGAGCACCTATCTGGCAGGTTGCAAAAGTGCTTCTCCGCTTTTGCAATCCTCCAGAATGGATGAGCCTGGGGACTTCCACTTTTTAAAATACGTTGATGGGTGTGGAAAGAAAGCGGGAATGGGAAACACCGATTTTGCCCTGAATATTTCCGATCCCTCGCTCTCCCTTAAAAAAAAAAAAAAAGTCTTGGCCCATCCATTTGCAGCATGCGGTTCTAATTCAGTGTTTCTCGTCCTAAAATGTGTGGACTTCAACTCATATGTGCTGTGCTGGCTGGTGAATTCTGGGAGTTGAAGTCCCCGTGTCTTAAAGTGGCCAGTGTTGACAGACACGGCTGCAGACCAATTGAAGCTGTAGGCACCTGCTTCGTGTCGAGGATTCGTGGGAGGCCTTGACTGTCTCGAGAAATACTGATTTGTTTT
The DNA here is from genome assembly GCA_032468155.1 of Oxyrhabdium leporinum. Classification (NCBI taxonomy): domain Eukaryota; kingdom Metazoa; phylum Chordata; class Lepidosauria; order Squamata; family Cyclocoridae; genus Oxyrhabdium; species Oxyrhabdium leporinum. Next base: position 43,698 of record JANHFL010004939.1, read on the forward strand.
CCACCAAAATCATACAATCATACAATCAAATTTGCTGAACTCAGACATTGATTTCTCTTTTTCTGGGTATGGCGTGAAATGGGACCTAAGTAATTATTTTTCCTGCTTGTATATGGAGACGAAGGGGGGGTGGGAAGAAAGGCGGTCTCTAATCAGCACCCCTCCGTCTGAACCTGTTGGGTGTCTATTTCAGCGCTTGTTTACAAAGCTGCCCCCAGTCCTGACTTTTGAACTTTCCCGGTTTGAGTTCAATCAATCCCTCGGGCAGCCGGAGAAGATTCACAACAAGCTAGAATTCCCGCCAGTCATTTACATGGATAGGTAAGAAAAGAAAATAAGCTTTCTGGCCTTTTTTGCACCCTGCAAAAAAAAGAGAATCTGGGGTGGCGTTAAGGGAGAGCGCGCAGCTGTCAAAGCTATGTTTCCTTTAGGTTTATGTACGGCAATAAAGCAGTTATTCAAGCGAAAAGAGAAGAGATCGGGACACTGAAAGACCAGATGGCCATCCTACAGCAGCGGCTGGAAAAGTAGGCAGCCTTCCTCAAACGCTGACTTTTCCCTTGCAGGATACCTGAGCTGAAGCTCAACCCGCTGGCGTCTCTTTCCCACTTTCTTCTCATGAAAAAAAAGAGCCCAGTTCGGCTTGTCTGTCTGTCCTTGGATAGGGGCGTCGTGATGAAGCTTGTTAGAAGCCTCTACCCAATGTCGATCCATTTTAGATTTTCTGGAGAGCTGCACAAGTTTGTTCTTCAGATGTGACCGCCGACCTGCCAGCTCACTCTCTATTCTCTTGCTGTAATTGAAGCCCAGAGGGGTGTCCCTTGTACCATTTGAAGACTCTGTTCTGAGAGGCCCCAGGAGCAGGGCAGGAAAATGGGAGCCGTAATCCCAAAATATCAGTAGTCAACCACGATGCAATATTTGCCCCCCGCGTTCCAGGGGTAAAGCAAAATGAACCTTTTATCGCTCGTGGTGGTTTTGAGCCGTGGTGGCACAGGGGTTAGAATGCAATATTGCCAGGAGTTTGATCCCGACCAGCTCAAGGTTGACTCGGCCTTCCGTCCTTCCGAGGCCGGTAAAAGGAGGACCCGGATTGTTGGGGGCAAGAGGCTGACTCCGTAAACCTCTCAGAGAGGGCTGGGAAGCCCCGGGAAAGCGGTACATCGGCCTAGGTGCTGTTGCTATTGCCATCTGATCCCCTTGACAGGGAAGGCCTCGCTAAACTGACGCAGGGAAGGCCGGTGGTTTTGAAGTGGGGCTGATGACGGCTTCCTCCTAATCAGGTACCTAAGATACGGCTCCGGCACAGACCGCTTCCCCCTGCCGGATATGCTGCAGTCCGTTCTTGAATTTGCAAGGGCCAAGCTGTCCTGCGCAGCCGCTGTGACCAGAGCAGGGACTGAGGCAGAAAGAGAAGCCCCGGAAACGCCAGGCCAGCCAAGCGGGTAAGACCTGCGCCCAGCTTTCCCTCATGGCCGTATCCAGATTGCGGCAGTCGGGTGAAAGATCCCAGAGAGGATGCCGGTTTAGCAGTTCCACAGGAAAAGGCCTGTCGGCCAGCTGCCTTTTTAAAGCCGCCCTCCTGATTTCCATCCCGTTGCCGCCTCTGGCCTTCGAGGAGCGCTAGCAGCCCCGTCGGCCGATCGAGCACATCTTTCCCTCCACCCAGATGCCCCGGGGAGCCGTCGGAAGAGCTCCTTCCTCCTCGGGCCGTTTCTGAAGACGAGATGAGCCTGGTCATTTCCTGCCTGCAGAAGTGGAGGGAAGAGGTTGAGCAAGACATACACGGTCTGTGCCCGGATCATTTCAGATTTCCCCGTTGCATGCGGGCTGATTTCCATTCCGTCCCCTCCCCGAACCGGCAAGGCGCGATGCCCTGTACCTGTCAGTATTCAGTCCCTTCTCTCTGCTCATGGGGCGTGAGGAGGAAGCCGCCACTGAGCGCTCTCGGAGCGCTTGGCGGTCTTCATGGCTGGGACGAGGGCGGAAGGACAACACTTGGCCTGGCCCAAGAGGGCGTCCAGGCCGCCTCCGCGGACGCAGCCATCTCTCGGGGCCAGCCCTTCCCTGCCTGTGAGCCCCGGGGTGTCTCCAGGGAGGAGAAGGGGTCCTCCGCCTTGCTTGCCACCAAATGGCCTGCTGTGCAGCTGAGGGACGTCTGTGATCCGTCACAAATCTCTCACGTGGCCTCAATTAGTTGAGAAGCGTCTTTAGAGATTGGTAAGGCAAAAGTTCCTTTTTTCTTTTAAGAGAACGTAACCGTTGCTCACTCGCTCTTCTGCTTTGATTAACAGACCTGAAGACTTCCATGCTGATGCTTTCTGAGTCCATGGATCATGTCTATGCTGACCCTCAGCTCTGCCAGGTAGGGTGTCTGCCATTCTTCCTGGTTAGGCGTCTGACCTCCTATTGGCACCAGTTCCCCCAAAGTAACACCTTGTTGTCACATCAGGGAGAGAAAGGGAGAGATTTGTGGTTGAACTAGTTAATACTTTCCATTTTTCTGATAATTTGTTCCTCCGTATAAAGTTAGCCTCAAACTAAATTTCTAGGATTTAATTTGGGAATGCCTGGGAATTCAGACTCTACATTCTCCTACAAACGGCGACTTTACCTTGTTTTTGAAAATGACTTCATGTCAGTCATAGCTAAAGGGCAGCACTTGTACCTGTTTTTTTTGCCACGCATCGAAATGCAGGGTGGGACTTCTGAGTATCGTAACTGGCCTGGTTGGTCCCCTGCTGTCTCTCCAAAGAGGCCGCAGAGGCTGAGCGTTTTAATGGGAGAGCTGGAACGTCCTGTTTTTGCTTGGAGAGCTCCTGCCTTTTCTCTCTAGTACGGGGCTCTCCAGACTTGGCAACTTCACCGCCCAGAATTCCTCAGCCACTTAGGCTGAGGAATTCTGGGAACTGAGGTCCACAAGCCTTCAAGTTGCCAGGTTTGGAGAGCCTTGGCTCCGTAGATGACAAGCAGGCGCTTGGGCGTCTTCTGCATTGCACAGCGTTGAGCTCTTCCGTCCCTGACCGGATCCCAGGTCGAGGCCTCGCTGCTTGCAAGAGTTCTCCCTGGCAAATGGCTTCCCTTGAGTGTCAGACGGCTGGCCGCGTGGTTGGTAGCTGGCTCTGGACCCTGGCTGGTCTGGCCACGATGGTCTCTGCAGCCCCGCTTACCAACACCGAAAGCCTCGTTGTTCCCCCAGGAAAGGAATCTCTGCTAAGCCCTGATTATATGAATGGATCGTTCTTACAGGCGCAACAGCTGAGAATTCGCCTCCTCGAACCTTCCCGTGGTCGTGTTACTTCAGCCTCTCTAAAAATAAACCTCCCGCGAACCGATGCCGCCTGTGTTTGTGTATGTGTTTTCCAGGTCCCTTATCACTTGCACGCCGTGTTGGTCCACGAAGGCCAGGCCAACGCTGGCCATTACTGGGCCTACATCTACAGCCTGCCTCAGCAGACCTGGCTGAAATACAACGACATCGCCGTGACGGAATCGTCCTGGGAAGAACTGGAAAGGGATTCGTTTGGCGGCTTGAAAAATGCCAGCGCCTACTGCCTCATTTACGTTAGTAAAAAACTACCACACTTCGCAGCAGGTGAGAAGCTGAACTCAGTTCTTGGTGGTGCCTCTTGGGGGCCAGAAGCCTCTGGGTAAGTTAAGATGGGCTGCTTAAGAAGAGCTTTCCTGTCCTCTGGTTGGGAGTGGACCATGGTCCCTTCTTCTGTACCTTTGCGGGGATTGGAAACGAGTGGAGGTTAAGGAGAATCTCTCTCCCCATCCTGGTTTTATATATTTGGGATGGAAGTAGTTTAGTTCCAAGAGGAGTAGTCTGGGGTCAGTTGAGGCCGGCAATGGCAAACCACATCCGAAAATGTTGCCAAGAAAACTGGGCGAACCTGTCTAGGCAATTGCTAGGAGTCGAGACTGACTTGAAGGCACAAATATACATAAAGTGCATAAATTATTGGGCTGCAAAGGCAGGAAAGAGATGAGAGTCTTCGTATGCTTCATCTTGTGGTGCGCACAAGGCACCACAGATCCGTCCTCAACAACCGGTCTTTGATGCCGGAGACGATATGTAACCATCTTGACCGCCAGTAGCAACTTGTGGCCACAGCATCCTCATAAGAGGAAAAGGGCTAAACTAACAAGCTTAACCACCTGTCTTGCTTTTGTTGTCCAAGAGGTGTTCAGACACGGGCCGACAAGGACCCTCTGCTTATCTCTCTTTGACAGTTTATGATGATGGACAACCAGAGAGAGAAGTAGAAGTGTTGCCTCTGGAACTTCAACGCTACATCGAAGAAGACAACTGGAGGGTAGAACAGGAGATGGCCGAACTGGAAGAACAGTCCTGCAAAATGGCCCAGATGGAGCAATCTTCTGAGCCTCTGGAGTCCCAGAACTTGTCTTCTGACTCAAGTCAAGGTGAGGAAAGGGGCCATTCTGCCCTCGCCTTCTGGTACCAGCCAAGAGGGAGTGAAATTGCAGGCCAGGAAATGATTGTCACACAAAAAAGTGTAAAGGGGTTTGACCGGGCTAAGAGGAACACGTTTGTTGGCCCGTTCCATCTGTTTTGGGTTCTCTGTGGTGGCTCTTTCAAGTGTCCCAGAGCTGCCTTCCCGGGTGGCAAGCTTGCCTGCGTCTGGGGTTGCAGCAAGAGAATAAGTACTCGGAGGGCTCTAACGTCCAGAGGGGTTGTGGGCCGGGTTCCGGAAGGAGAAGCCCCTTAGATCAGAAGGTCCTCATCACCTCTGGTAAATGGGGGTAAAATGGAGGCGACCAAAATGATCCTTGTGGGGGGTCCTAGCTGGGCTGGGCTCCTAAATTTAGATATTTCTCTCTGATTTCTTCCCTGGGCTAAATGTGGGCGCTGCTTAGTAGTTCCTTTTTTTCCCTGGCAGTCTTCTGGAGACGACCCCGGTCAGCCTTTAGAAATACCAGCATCCTTTAGCTGCAGATTTGGGTCCTGCCAACCTCAACGGCTCCCCGTAATATCTCTGGGGAAGCGTAAACCCTGGAAAATTCCTCTTTGCCCTTCCTCCTTCTAGAACACGCCTTCCCCTGTGAGTGTGGGCCGCATTCGCTCTCCTCCGAGCACGCCGTGATGGCCAAGGAGCAGACTGCCCAAGCCATCGCCAAGACGGCCGAGGTCTACGAGAAGGATGGCATCCCGGCTGCTCTTGACCAGGTGAGGGTCGTCATTGACGCTCCTCTTTCCTCCCGTCCTGCGGAGCCCCTCGCCCTCCTTGGGCCTCCGTGGCTGCTCCTCCTGCCTTCCTCTCACTCCTTCTCCTCCTCTTCCTCCTCCTCCTCCTCCTCCTCCTGCCCCAACCCCCTGGTGCTGCCACAGCCCAAGGAGGCAGATCCAGAGAAGGCCCCCTCAGAGGAAGCCAGCCCCACGCCGCAGAGAGAAGAGCCCCGGGAAGTGGAGCGGAGGGAGCTTTCTGCCCCGCCCAGCTCTCAAGTCTCGGAAGTGGAGATTCCCAGTGTGGGGAAGATCCTAGTTAGAACGGACGCGGATGGCTATAACGAGGAGGTACCGTCTCTGGGAGGAGGGGGACTATTCACAGCGCCCGTTCTGTTCCGGATGGGCCTGCTTCTCAAAGGGGGAAACCCCGGCCCACACTTCGGCACGCTCTCTGCTTTCCCGTGGAGGTTATCAACACACCACTGAGCAAACAGGCAGCGCAGCCGGCTCTGCCTGTAAAATGGGATTGTGCTGTATGGAGAGGCTGCATGGCTCCTTATTTATCGCTTTGGGTTACCTGTGGGGTCCTTGATGCCCTCTGAGCTTGGTTGTCTTCTTGCAGACGTTTCATGACCCAACTAGGTAACATCATCAGTAGTAGAAGTCCAAACCCCCCCACTCCCTTGCAGCACTGATAACGTTACCTAGTTGGGTCATGAAATGTCTGCAAGATCATCACAACCAAGCTCGGAGGGCATCAGGGACCCCACCTTTGAACCCTGAGCTATAGCGTCTCTTCTATCAGTCACCTTCCAAGGATCTGGAAATGGGGACCCACCCAAACAATATCCTCCTCCCTGAGCTGAATTTGGTTCTTTTCCCTGTGGGATGACAGAGAGCTGGTTTCAATCCAGCCTTCCCCCCCTCCCCCTGTGTGTGTCTCTCTCTCTCTCTCTCTCTCTCTCTCTCTCTCCTCTTCTCTCTTCTCTGCGGCAGGTGATGCTAAGCCCCGCCATGCAAGGGGTGATCCTGGCCATTGCTAAAGCTCGTCAGACCTTTGATCGCGACGGGTCTGAAGCAGGGCTAGTCAAGGTAGTACTCTCCACCTAAGCGCAGGTGTCTTGTTTTCTCTGTCCCCCAGGGATGAGGTCTCTTCTCTGGGTCAGGGGCCTGTCTCCTCCTCTCCTCTCTCAGGTGGGGGCCAGGTGCCTAGCTGGATGCCAGATTTTGCCGGAATGGGATTTTTGTCCCACCTGAATCATTCTTTAGGGAGAGAGTTTTAGATCAATAACATTAATCCAATGCAGAAGAGGGAATGGGAATCTGAGCCCATTTTGTATTAATAAAAATTCTAACTAGGAAAGAAATTCAAACTAGGAAATTCCAAAAATCTGGAAGTCGTCTTGATTCAAAGCAGAAAGCGGGAGTTGTCCAACTCCTTTGTGGAAATCCTTTCCAGAGCTAGAAAAAAAATATTCAAGATAAATTTCATGTATTGTTTATTCCCTCGTCCCAGATCATGTACACCTTAAGGTGTCCCTGAGCACCTGAGGCGACCATTGGGTTTCACAATTGTAGGAATTCTAGAACACTTAGAATCCATCTATGCTGTACAAGCAGCCTTCTGTGATCAACACTGAAGAGCAGTAACATAGGAAAGCGCCCCAAAATAAATAGTGAGCTAAAAAGAGCTATTGTAGACAATCGTCTCCTTTTAATGACCCCATAATCCCTTGCGGGGTGAAGTCAGGGCGACCGAATGGAGCAGAGTGTTTACTGGCCGGATGCCCTTCCTGTCACCAGTGTGGAATTTTATTCGGCAGATAAATTCTCACCGTGCCCATAGAGAAATAGCTGCCTCTACCTAGGATCGAACTAGACAATCTTAAATGATAATTACTTTATGACTGGAACTGATTAATACTTAGTTTGTTCGTTCTACTATCTTAGAGATTCCTTTGTTATCTCTGGCACCTCCAGCAGGTTCCTGTAGAGTCTTAGCATGTCAGGGACAAAGAAATCTCCCTCCCCTTGAAATCAGCTGCAAAACAAGGGGAGAATCTTCATCGTGGATTCATAACAAGCTAGAACGATAACCGTTTCAACCACCGGCTTCCCCAGGCATTCCGTGAAGAATATTCCAGACTGTACTCATTGTCGAGAGAGACCCCGACGCCCCAGAATGACCCTCGCCTTCAGCACGTCTTAGTTTACTTGCTGCAGAACGATGCCCCCAAGCAGGTGGTGGAGCGGACCCTCCTGGAGCAGTTTGCAGACAAGAACCTCAGCTACGACGAAAGGTGGGTCCAGTGCAGACGATGTGTAGCTCGTGGCTGAACTGCGGAGCCCTTGATGCTCTCTGAGCTTGGTGGCTGGCTTGCAGATGGCTCCTTAGGGTTAGGACACGCAGGAGAGACCGGAAGGAACCATCTTCGGGTCCCAGGTATTGCTGGGAAGCCACTGACCCTCCGTTTTGTTGGAAGCAAATTAAAATTGAAAATGTTTGTCTAGATGCCACCACCTGGATCGACACTGTTCCTTCTCTCTCTCCTGGGAAACAGGTCAATTAGCATCATGAAGGTGGCTCGAGAAAAGCTGAAAGGAATTGGCCCAGATGAGGTAGACATGGAAGAGTACAGGGTAAGAAGTCCTGGCTTTCAAAGCACGCACACACACACACACACACACACACGGACCCACACATACACGGACCCACACACAGTGACAAGCAGCCTAGCTCCCGATTCTCTTGTCACACCCTGCTCTGTGGAAAGAACACCTCGGGGTGCTCGTTACGCAGATCCGTTAGCCACAAACCGAAGAGTCGAGCCCTGATGTGGCTTGGCCTGACTGGGGGATGCCGGAGGCCACCCGTGGCTTCAAGTGACCCACGGCAGGGCAGAAGCACCTAGAAGGGAGGGGGAAGTCGAGCGTAGCAACGACCAGACCTGTATTTTCTCTTTCTGGACAGAAATGGCACGAAGACTACAGCTTGTTCCGCAAGGTGTCCATTTATCTCTTGACGGGGTTGGAGCTCTATCAGAAAAACCAGTGAGTTCAACCGCGGAGATTTTAGGGAGGGATCGCTAAAGGCTTCAGGCCTGTTGAGCGGATGTTTCAACAGACACGGCGACGTATCTTGAGCCGCCTGCAAACGGGCAGTATTGGGTTTGGGACGCCCTGCCTCTGTTTTGCGCACTTAGCCGAACCGTTGTACGACTTTGTACAATCCGAGAGAAGCGACTCAAATTTTCATAGGCAACAATAAAGTTCTGTTTCGTCCAGAAATCTGGATCTGTGAGAGTCAAAACAAACAACCCCCCCCCCCCGAGCTTTCTCGCGAGGGAAGCAAGGCAGGGGGTTCGAGTTCCTCCTGCACTTGGTGAAGGGCTCCCTGAAGTTGCGGCTATTTTAAGTTTCCGCTCTTTCTAAGCGGATCAAAACGAGATATTTCTGGCGATTTTAAGCACGGAAGGGATTTCTGAAACGTCTTGGCTTCCGTTAAACTCCCCGTGATAAAGCCTTCTGCCTCTAGAACAAACCAAATAGAAAGGGTGGCCTGAAGGTGGAGGAGTTGTGGGCCGCCTGAGACTGGATATGTTTGTTTCCGTCCATCGCAATGGCTGGATGATCACACACACACACACACACACACACACACACACTCACACTCTCTTTTCTTGCCCTCTTAAAGATACTGCGAGGCCCTGACCTACCTGGTGTACGCCTACGAGACCAACACCGTCCTGCAGGCCAAAGGAACCAGCCGGGGCGCCGACTCCTCTCTGATCGCTCTTTACAGAAGGAAGTGCCTCTTGGTGGGTGTTCAGGGGGCCCTTCCCCTTCTCCCCCCGCTCTCTCAAGATGGGGGGGGTGGGGGGCAGAGTTTTCACATCTTTCCTCTCGGGCTTGAAAATGGGATATTGCTGAGTGCTCCTTACGTGGCTGGAGGTACGGTAGCCCTCCACTTGCAACGGTTCATTTAGCGACCGTTCAAAGTTACAACGGCACCGAAACAAGTGACTTATGGCCACTTTTAATGACCGTTGCAGCATCCCTACGTTCATGCGATTTACAGCTGGATACTTGACAACTGACTCGCATTTGTGACGGTCCCGGGGTCACGCAAAGTCAGTGGGGAAGCCCAATTCGTTTAACGACTGTGTTAACTAATTTAATAACTGCGGAGAGTCACTTAACAGAGCCGGTGAGAAGAGTCGTAAAATAGGACAAAACCCGCTTGACAAATTTCTCACTTAGCAACGTAAATTGTGGTGGTAAGGTGAGGGCTACCTGTCTTCTAAAAAAATCACGTCAAGTGCCTCCAGATGGTTTTCCTCCCAACCTGCCCCTCTTAATTTAAAAGTCATTGAAAATTTAGAAGTTTAACACCCCAGGTTTAACTTTGGGGTGATTCTTTCGGCTGTTCCCTGTTTCTTCTAAGCCCTCCCCAACAGATTCTGCACATAGCGGGGCTCTCTTGATGGCTGGGCCTCAACTCCCAGAATTCCCCAGCCGCCTTCAAGTGGCCACGTCTGGCCAAACGCCATGCTAACTGGACTATGTTCCTCCGCCTTCCTGCCCTCCAGAGGCACGGCTGGCTGGCGGATTCCGGGAGTCGAAGTCCCAGCCGTCTTCAAGAGGCCCAGCT
>JANHFL010004939.1:84237-94384 GCA_032468155.1 Oxyrhabdium leporinum
TGAATTATGGGGAGGGCATGCAGGGGCTTTTTTGGGGTGGGGGGGAGGGAGAACAACTGCAAGGTTTAGGGGATTCAGCCCCTAAAGGACATAGAAAATGAAAGTTATTAGTTTTTTCATGTGTTGGATGCAGGAAGCAGACATCAATTGTAGCATGCATCCTAAAAGAGGATGAATGTCGTTTTGAGACAGGAAAATGAACTGTCCCCTAGCTAGACCACAACAGCAGCCCCAGCACAACTGGTACCTTGATGGTCCATAGGATGCTTTTCCCAGATCCAGATTCCCAGCGACATCCCGAGCAGGCACTAGGATGGCACTTGGACTAGAAACTTCCCTTCTCCAGGCTCTATAGTATTTGTGCAAAACAAAAACAAAAAATGCATTGGGATTCCAGCGTCGTATCTTGTAAGTGTTAGATTTATTTACTGAGACATTGACAAGGTAAGGCGGGGGAAAAAAAAATGAGATGGCAATATTACTTGTGAGCAGAAGGCTGGCTATCATTCTCCAGCTATTGATCCCAGCAGCCTTCTGGATTCTGAAGCATGAGTAATGGGTTTGCAAGAGACTGTCTGTGAAATGTCACGGAGCATCTCTGAAATGGGCACATCCTGGAATGGATGGATTGGGGGGGGGGGGGGCACCGGGCCAACTTGCAAATTAAGGGCCCTCTCGGAGAGGAAATGGTTTTGCAGAAGAGTGTCAACAGCCTGTTTGTGAGGCAAGCCTCTCTCAAGATTCAGGCACTTCAGAACCTCAGAACTGCCAGCAATCAACACCCAGGTGAGCAGAGATTAAAAGCAAGATTAATATTAGACCCACAATCCGGTGGTTAACAGCACCCCAATCAATGAACTGCCACCTCAGGCAAATAAGCTAACCGTAAACAAGGTTTTTCTTTTTGGCCAAAAAGAAAATGTATGTTGTCTGTATATCCAACTGCAGAAAACAGCTGTAGGCCATCCTTCTGTCTCTGCCAGCTGGGTTGCTAATCCAGCCGAGCGACTGAATACATCGCAACAAGTCATCCGCTCGTCTTTTCGAAAGGGAACCCAAAGGCAGCTGGGTGAGGGGACAGCCTCCCCAGTTTAGGGACGCTGAGATTTCTTCCAGATGAAAAGGCCACCTAAGTGGGGCTTGCCATGATTAGAGTTCCTTCATTTATTTAGCTTATCACGGCCCAAAGGTCACATTCCTAGAAGTGTTCCAGATAAATTAAATGTTAAGATTCTAGGAGAAGGAGATAAACTATATTTTTCTCTCTCTATCTCTCTCTCTAAAAGGAACAGGGATCTATTTTGTTTGTCCTCTCACCGTATTTATTTCTTCTAAATATATCTCAGAGCTTCTTGAAGGACCAGAAAACAGAGCCATCAAATTAACAGCGGCACGCCACTCATCCAACCAGAACCATCCAGAGGTGAAGCCTGACTTGTCTGCTTATGTTGTCCCATGGCTGGCATCCAAGTGGCCACAACCAACTTGGCTTAGTGTCACACATTTGAACTAACATCAGCCCAACATTGCCCCAGATGTTTGTTGTGGAATCAAAACAGGAGCAAGTGGATGGAAAGGAATGAATATAATATATAAAGGCAACCTGATGGATCCTTTCCAGAATTACCTTGTGTGCAATGGGAAACATGGTTCTGTTTTCAAGAGCTGTATTTTGGCCAATTCAGCATGGCAGTTCTTAAACTTTCTTCAAGCCAGTTTCATGGAATTAAGCATGCTTTATACACGGTCGGTGGGAGTTTGCAGTGGTGGCTCTTCTGTTTCCTGGCAGCACGGAGTCCTTTCCTTGTCTAAAAGTATTATATATGGGCTACATAAACCCAGGAAGCTTTGGAGAACAGCAAAATTCTAGATTTCTTTGGTGCTTTCTAGAAGACACTCCCATTTTTTTAGTCTTATTACCTGTAAACCTAGGAGAAGAATTGCATTGCTTTAGCATACCTTTGGTAAAACTAGAAATAAGAAAATCTCACCCAAGGATATCCTGGCCATCTGTAGATTTGGACAGCCCTATCTGTTGTCTTACACCAAGCCTCTGGACTTTATGTCCCTGCTCTAGAAATGTCTATGCCATCTTAGCTGGTCATTGGATAATTCTCCCTTAGGCAATTGCATTAAATATGTATCATATCTTAGCAGGCAAGCGGTAAACAGGGAAAGAGAACATGTCATTAAAACACTGAGCTTATACTCCTGTCTTAATGCTCTGGGACTGTTATGAGCAGAATTTCCTCCGGGTGGAAAGAGGCCTTAATGATGAGGAAGGAACCGGACTGCTTGTAAGGGTTAAACCAGATTAATGACTACTTGATCTCAGAAGGATATTTAGCTGAGATAGAGAAGGCTTCCACATGCAGTATCTAACCAATGTTATGCATATATCAGGGCAAGAAGTAAGGGGTGGGAGATCATTAAGGAGAGAGCCTACCTAGAACTAAGGAAAAATTTCCTCTCGGTGATATTAATTAACCAGTGGAACAGCTTGCCTTCAAAAGTTGTGGTTCTCCATCACTGGAGGTTTTCAAGAAGAGATTGGACAACTATTTGTCCTCAGGGGTAGAGGGTCTCCTGCTTGAGCAGAAGGTTGGCCTAGAAGCTCTCCAAGATCTCTTCCAATCCTATCATTCTATGTTCCTTCCACTTACAAAATTGAGAAGTGGATCTATTTGTGTCTAAGGGAAGGGAGGTATTCTTGAAGGCGTCACTTGTCCAATGAACTTTTACATCACTGATCACATGAAAAGAGAGTCCAGAAGGGTGGAAACCACTTGGCGAGAGGCTGATTAGATGTCTTCTTTCTGGTGGCCTCTCTCTGAAAATGTTAATCAGGGCTAATTGCAAAGGGTTAGCCTCCATTGTTAAATGATGGGTTTGCCTCCAGAAACCCAGTAGCTAAGAAGGACTAAGGAAATTGCCTTGGAAAGGTTGAAGAGAAAAGACCTTTAGCCAATTACAAATAGGTTCTTAGTGAAGGACTTTGTGGGACATTTGAAATTCTCCTGGGGAAAAAAAATCCATTATCAGACCACTAGTTTTTCTGAGCTTGATGGAACGAAGAAGGTTGGATAGACGGACACTCCATCTTCAAAACCTTCTCAGCGGGATGTTTAGGCTTGAGGCTGTATCACAGCTTCATGGGTTCTGTCGGTGGGTACTAGTGTCCAATGTCTCATGATGTCATTGCTCAAATAGTGCAATTCTGCATCATTTGTGATTGTGATGTCACTTGCGTGACCATCTTGTCCTTTCTACCAGATGCTCCTGGTCAGCTTCCTTCATCTTCTGAAACACCTTTGCCTCAGCTGTCATCAATTTAGATTCCAAACCAAAGAATCTCCACAAATGGAGTGGGAAGATAAGAGAAAAGAAATTGATGCTAAGACAGACCTTCCGTGTCTTAGAAAAAGAAGACTTTGTCTGCGTTTGAGCCACGTTCGGCAGGGTGTGAAGATAGACTTTTTGGAGGTTGGGTCCAAGACCCAAGTATATTTTCACTTAACCAGACACCTGGCATGGAAGGAGATGTCTGTCTTCTGGGGCAAGTTTTGAATCTAGTTGGTTCTTTTTAATAGACGTGTTTTTAAGTTTGTGATTTATGCCTTTAATTTTTATTCTTGTGACGGTTCAGCAACTTGAGCTCTGCTTCGACCAAAAGCCAAATGCTGGATCTAAGAATAAGTCAGTCAATCCTCTGAGGCACACTTGGCCTCCAGAAACCAGGGAACGCGGGAGGAATCCTAATACCCATTTAGTCGTACTAGGCCATTTAACCTTGAACGGCTTTTATTTTAACCAATGCAGCAGGATGTCAGATTTCTTCCACCGCAGGAGCGGAGGATGTGAGCACCAGCAAGGAGGCGAAGGTGTGTGTGTCACTCTGCGTGTGCAGTGAGGTTCTTGTGAACTTTACTTTGCCTGTCTCTGGGGAAGCAACCCCCACATGTTGGAGAGACTTGGTCGGCCTTGTCAGGGAAGCTCCTCTCCTTCTGCAAATATCGACACCTTTGCTTGGTGTTTCTCATTAGCCCCCCTAAATCTAGAGAGCAAAATGGACCGTGAATTCTCTGTAGAATCCTGGCTCAACAATTGTCTTTGGTCGCCTTTTGCTTGCCAGCCTGAGAAACCGGGGAAAGAGAAGCATTTAGGTTGTGCTGCCCTTTGCCAAAGAAAGTGTGGGTGATTGACGTAATTCTGTAAGGATGTGGGGGGCGAGAGGGTGATACGCAATATTTGTTTTATTTCCACACCTGGAGCACAATGAGGTTCTCCATAAATTTAGGAGGCTTCCCCTCTGATGGTGTGAAGGACCTGATAGTTCTGGGCTGGGGAGGTTGAAGCTTTTGTTGGGTGCATGATATGTGCTATATGTGTTGATCAGATGCACCATCTGTTTGTTGTTTATGAGGACTGTAGGGTGGATTGATCAGACATTATCTTGAATGAATGAAGAAAGGAAAGAAAGAAAGAAAGAAGGAAAGAAGGAAAGCTTTAGTGATTCTGACAAGGCTATAGATCTATCTGTAGATCTTTCTTTTGGTGATCTAATATGGTCATAATAAAGATGTCCCCAAGGTGCTTTTTCAAGAGGCAATGGGACTTTCTGGCTTTTCTTTGAAGACGTTTCGTTTCTCACTCAAGAAGCTTCTTGGACGAACTTCTTTATATGAGAAGCGAAACGTCTTCAAAGAAAAACCAGAAAGTCCCGTTGCCTCTTGAAAAAGCACCTTTGGGACAACCCTGACCTGGATGATGGAAAATCTCCACAGACATAATAAAGACCATCAAAAGAAGCAGAACATTATTTGAGTTCAGCCAACTCACATTTCATAAGCTGCACACTTCTGTTTCATCTCCTTGGTTTGTCCACATATCAGGCTGCATCCTGACTTGTTTAATCACACTTGGCTGGCATCTTGTAAGACACTGAACTGGCCTCACAGTTCTCCAATCATCATGCCACATTCACATGACATGCTAAACACGACATGCTAAACATGCTGATGAAACGTTGTAAAGAACATGTTGTAAATAAATATTGTCTCCTGTATGTTGTATCGTCCATGTTGTGTGATTAGCACATTGATGACTCTTATGGGCTCCCAGATCTGCCAATAATGTGGAATGCAGAGACAATAGAAATCACACAAGAAAGGGCGGCTTTGATGTCCATATTTCCTAATTTGACGTCCTCTAATTGCATGTCGGTTCCCAGATTTTCCAAAACAACTTGAGGCCTCCAGGTGTCGTATTAAATCATCTCTGGTGGAACATAATTTTCTTGCTAACAGATGCTGAGGAAAAACATCAGGATGATCTGCACCACAAACATTTCCCTTATCTGGAGCACTGTTAGTTTTTACATTAATCTTTACTAGAACGTCTAACCATGGATGGAAACACAAGCCCACCATAGCATCAGCCTCTTCTCTCAACCTTCACCAGGTGGCCCTACGAAGCTGGGATCGATTTCCTCTACATTTCCCTTTCAATTCATCTTCAAAGACTTTGTTTAATTTTCAGCATCAATAGATGCATATTTTAATTATACTTCTGATTAAAAACAAACAAGCTTCAGTGCAACGTTGGGTCTGTTGTCCTTCCATTCAAACACATTTAGTCCATGGCACAGATGTCATTCCTATCTCGTCTTAAAAAAAGAAAGGAAGAAGCCCCCTCCCCGTCCAAGGCTGTGAACTGTAAAATGTGAAAAGGGTCAGCCGTATCCCTTGGAAGAGCGTCAGTTCAAAGGCTTTCACCGGCCCCTCCTGGAGAAGATAAAAGCCGGCTAGAAATGGCCTTCATTGTTTCCAAAGAACATCTTCCCATAATTGCAAACCATCCAGGGCTTTGATGGCATGGCTGAGAGGGCTTCGGAAATACACCTGGCCGTCTCGGCACACATTTAGAGCGGAGGAGAATAGCTTGAGTGCTTCTGAAAAGTTAGCTTTATCTCTGAAGCCAGATGAGAGGATATTACAGCCCCAGTGTATACAGTCAGACGTCCATCTGGAGAACTTTACAAGATCAGCCTGTTGCCCCCAACCATCTGGGTCCTCATCTTACCAACCTCGGAAGGATGGAAGGCTGAGTCAACCTTGAGTCACTCAGGATCGAACTCCTGGCGGTGGGCAGAGTCAGCCTGCAATACTGCATTCTAACCACTATGCCACCACAGATCCTCAGGGTTACTTCACTAGCAATGTAGGTTTCAAGGAACAGGATTGGAATTAAAGTAAGTTCTGCAAGAAATAGTTCTTGGGCTTTATTTAATCCCCAAAGGAGATTCTCAGTCCTGAAGCAACAAGGCAGCCCTGGGAGAGACTCATCCTTCTTCTTCATCAGCAAAAACTGGCTTGGATGTTGACTCATCCGGGCCTTGAGCTGTTTCCCCAAAGACTTTCACGACTCCCAGGCAACAGAGGTTAATGATAACGGCCACCATCTTTGCAGTAAAACAGAGCTCTTTCCCAGTTGAACAATGTATGACAGGAAGCAGCTTGAGGCAAATATTTATAATCGTTATAAGAATGCAGAAGGGACTGACAGGAGCTTGTCATCAAGAGCACCAGACAAGAGTGAGAATGGTGGAGGAAGGAGATTGCTTAGGGCAGGTTGGAAAACTGGGCTTTATGAAACTGTGTTGCTCCAGAGGGAAGGCATGAGGTGTGTAATTGTACCCCAATGAGAGAACAGCCTCGAGGGTGGGGGGCATAACTGGAATTATCCCACAACAAGCCTGTTTTTCTGGGCGACATTGTTTGGGGCGAGAGCCACAACTGCGGTGGGACCCATTCTTCCATTTCTCCTGCTCAGCTCCAGGCCTCTCCAATGGATGGATTGGTGATCTTTTCAGCACGAGGGATTCTTGTCAGGTGCCAGAATATGAGACAGGTGTGGGGCGAGGTTTTCAGAGACCGCTGGGAAGTATTGTGGTGGAGCTGCGGGTTCCAATCTACTAGATCACTTCGAAAGGCAGGCAGGAAGCCTCAGACTCGAGGGTTGTAGAAGAAAGAGGAGAAGCAGAGGACGTGAGGAAGGAGAAGAGGCAGGCTTTCTCCAGTGCTTGCCTGCACTTGCTCCTCGTGGCACCATCCAGGCTTCAAAACGATCTGTATTGATCTCTTCTGGGGCCTCACTCAAATGTCCTTCAAGAGGGACAAGCAAGCAAGGTCAAAAATGAGCCGTCTGCTCTGCTGGGAGCAGGCTGTGGTCCCTTGTGGGGAAGAACAAAGAGGCCCAGACTGGTTTCAATCTTCTGCCCTCAAGTTGTCTTTTGGTCGTGTCGGCCAGGAAATCGGATGTTTCTAACTAGTGCAATTTCCTCCTTTTTAACCCAAGATCGAGCCTCGTAAAACACTCAGCATTGCTCGTCTCAAAGCAGACACTGCCCTGTTTGAAATGGGCCCTCCACAGATGTGGCTTAATTGTCACCACCATGCATTACCTTGGGAAATTATCTGCCTCAACTTAAAGATGGAGGCACGTAGAGAGATTTAAACACCAGAAGCAACCATTGGAGTTGAATAGTTATGAATAAGAACGCAGACAAGGGACAATGCAACAGATTTAAATGTATAAATGGGAAGGCTGCCAAGAATCCCTTTCAAACTCTAATGAACCACTTTTTATTCTTTTGTACCTGAAGATACTGTTTGAGAGATAAATCCAAAAAGAGAAAATTAAATCCAACCAAAGAACTTAATGAAAACCTGCCAGCCAAAACAGGGGTCTCTGGGGAATGGAGCCGAGGAAGGTAATGATCTGCACCAGACTTGGAGGGGCTCCAAAGCCCCTGGAAATGAGGAAATGTGGAGAAATAAGCTGGTTGTGGCACCCACGATTAGCAAGGAATTCCTTCCAATGATGGAAAATTTCCATTTCACCCTCCCACCTGGCTCCCTCATTGCTCTTCAACCGGTGGAGCATGAATAAAGCACAAGAACAAAACATTTCACATCTTAACAGAATAACAGAGCTAGAAGGGACCTTGGAGGCCTTCTAGTCCAATCCCTTGCTCAAGCAGGAGACCCTATACCATTCCAGACCAATGGCTGTCCAGTCTTTTCTTGAAAACCTCCAGCACCCACAACTTCTGAAGGCAAGCCATTCCACTGGTTAATTGTTCTCACTGTCAGGAAATTTCTCCTTAGTTCGAGGTTGCTTCTCTCCTTCGTTTCCATCCAGTGCTTCTTCTCCTGCCTTCTGGTGCTTTGGAGAATAGGTTCACCTCTACTTCTTCAGACATCAGTCTGTCTACAGCTCTAGAGCTGGCTCCTTCATTCGCCAGCAAAAAGCTGATTATAAAGACAAAGAACTATTGGCATGGCAATGAAGCCGGAGAGGAATTTGGGCCAGCGCTTCGGGTGCCAAATTTCTTTACTCATCAACCCATCTCTGCAAAAATTTGCATGGGGGAAAAAATAAATCACGCCCAAGAATATTTATATCATATTTTAATACATATTTAATCATGTTTCTACTTTCAAAACACATATTTAAATGCACATTAGGTTATGCTTGCACAGCAGGGTTTGCTACTTGGGCAAGTTATGGTCTGCATATTAATTCAAGAAGCGCAGATCAGAACATTTTGTATTATGTTGGGCCGGGCCAGGATGGCTCCTATGTCCTATCCGGAGCCGGGGGAGAAGCAGAATGGACGCTGAACATCTGTGAGCACAGACAGAGCATTTATGATTCCTAGCTTGAAAGAGGAAGTTTGGCACCCAAGAATCAAAGATGCCAGATATATATATATATATATATTATCTTGCAACAATAATCAGACATTTCTGCAACTGAGTCCAGACATTTAGAGAATGATGGAATGTGATTGAGAAAGGCAGTTGAAATCCTTGGTAGTAGTTTGAGAAGCAGCCAAAAGCAGTGATATTTCTATTGAAAAACTGCTCCAATGTCTTCTTAAATTAACTCCTTTTCTCCTCAGCTTCCAAACAGGCTTGCTTGTTGGTGCCAACATAATCATATTCACATCTTTCTTTCATTGTTTCTGTCTTTGGGGGCTCTGCTTTTTCATTACAATTTTTTTCACCATTTTTTTTTTAATCTTTCTTTTCGTCGACTGGCATTATTTTGAGGATGACATTTTCTCAAAGATTAGAAATGAGAATCTGGCAAAGAATGGGTTGGGGTTTTTTTGCAAGTGTCAGGCTCACTGAGTAATAACAGTTTCGCTCCACAAAGAAAAGTAAATGCCTCTGGGGGCCTCACCTTTAAGAAGGTATTTTGCTAACAACACCCCAAAGGGTTGCAAATTAAAAATCCTGCATCGATTGTAGATTGGGGAAATGAGTTTTGTTATGGAAGAAGAGTTTCCTCCTTTCGTACCTAATTATCTCTGATAAATTTGCACCCTTGTGAACAGGAGATGTAAATTGTTGGGGGTTTATGGCTTTGTGTAATAACTACAAGGTGATAATTTGGCAGATGTGCAGTCTCCATCCCCAAAATGAGCAGGGAAGGAGAAAAAGTTTCAAGAACAAAAACAGAACAGGGTGAGAGAAATATCTGCTATCCAATACTTGGCTAACACCACATAATTAAATCATGATTTGCTTAGCTCTAGTTTATCGGATAAACTACAGTGGTGGGGATTCCCATAGCATGTTCGGTCATTAATCGTGGTTTGCAGGACATAGGGGTTGGGTTTGTACATCATAAAAAGCTAAATCCCAGCAACTATTAATCCATCAAAATATACATTATTGTCAAAAGCAGACCATAAAACTAACCCTTGAAAGCAATTGCAGAAATAGAGATGCACAAGTAATACGTATTAACTTTTGTTTTTAAATTGCTTTCTTCATTTGCTGGGTGTTTAGCTTTGATCACTTTGCAGTTGGGTTTGACTACAACTCCTATCACTCTCAGTAAAACTTAGTTTCTATCCCAGAGTAATAATAATGATACGGTAACTTGCACACTACCCACCTCCCAACAACTGGACAATTATTATGAATGGAAGCAAGTAATAACATCAAGTCAATGTTTATTACAGTCAAAGAGCAGAGACCATCTAATAATGAATATTTTGACCAGATGCATCATAATGATAAGACAATAAGATAAAACGATAAGGCAAGATGATACGATACAATAAAATAGAGAA
>JANHFL010004939.1:117447-136845 GCA_032468155.1 Oxyrhabdium leporinum
GGAGGAGGAGGAGGAGGAGGAGGAGGAGGACTGTGGGGTCCTTGGTACTCTCTGAACTTGGTGGTTTTCTTGAAGACATTTCATTACCCAACTAGGTAACATCATCAGTGGCTTTGCTCTCTGTTTTATGTAGCTATAGAGGGGGTTGATAATCATTGTTCCCTTCCCTAGCTTTGCCATGTTAGAAACTGGAGATCTTGTCTGCCTTGGGTATGAAGGTAGTGGAGTGACCTTGGGCCAGTCCCTCTCTCTCAATCCCAAGAAGAAGGCCAGAACAAAGGCAAAAACTTCCAAAAACCTGGCCAAGAAACCCACAGGCAGTCACAAGGAGCCCACCCTGACTTGAGGACCCCAAATTGTTCCATATCTTATGAACTTACTTCCTCCTCTACCTTAAGGTTAAGGAAGCCTCACAATAACGTGGCTGCAATGAAGCTGGGAGCTCTTCAGTTCGCAATTAAGCCAAATGGACTGCTTGAAGCTTTTACCCCTCTCCTTCTTGGGCTTCATCCTCCTGTAATAACAATTAAAGCTTTTTCAATTAGCTCGGCTCTCAGGGGGCAGCCAACAGTCAACATGTTCTTTCCAATGCAAATGAAGGGCTCTGCCAACTGGATAATCCTTAATGACTTGCAGCTGCCCTGGAGAGAGAAGACCTGGCCCCATTTTGGTAGCGTTGAGTCTCCAAAAACTGTCTGGAAAGAGGGATAAACTGCTTAGCCAGGATTGCTTTCTATGAGGTCTGTGACGTCATCTTGGGAGGAAAAAGTGTGCAATGCTCTTCTTTTTTTTTGTCTTTTTAATGGGAGGAGTTACTACGCAATGGCTTCTTTATTGTTTGCGGGCTGCCGTTTTTCTCATCTGGTTTTGCACAATCCCGGCTGGAATTTCCGTGTCTCCCACCTGAACTCAGAGCTTTATATTACCATATTACTAAAATATTACTATATTATTATATATTACCATAGTTACATCTGTTTTCCAGTAAATCAGCTCCAGACTTGTTCTCTGTATATACAGAGTAGAAATCAGAAATAGGAGATATACATATATTGTATGTATACATATACATATCCAGAGCCATGGTGGTGCAGTGGTGAGAGTGCAGTACTGCAGGCTACCTCTGCTGACTGCCGGCTGTCTGCAATTTGGCAGTTCGATCCTGACCAGGCTCAAGGTTGACTCAGCTTTCCATCCTTCCGAGGTGGGTGAAAGGAGGAC
The DNA here is from genome assembly GCA_032468155.1 of Oxyrhabdium leporinum. Taxonomy (NCBI): domain Eukaryota; kingdom Metazoa; phylum Chordata; class Lepidosauria; order Squamata; family Cyclocoridae; genus Oxyrhabdium; species Oxyrhabdium leporinum. The sequence goes on from JANHFL010004939.1 coordinate 118,669, forward strand.
CCAGATTGTTGGGGGGCAAGAGGCTGACTCTGTAAACCGCTTAGAGAGGGCTGTAAAGCACTGCGAGGCAATATATAAGTCTAAGGGCTATTGCTAATGCTATTGCTAATGGAATGAAAAATGGGTTTCTCAGAGTCCATTTTGTCTTCAGATCTTCCATTTCAGAGACCTGACTATTGAGGGAACACCAGCTTGGTAATTCGGAGCCAAGAATGCCCATGTTTTTGCCTTGTTCCCATGAAGGTGATTCTTTCTGGGCAGCAGAATAAGGCCACAATCCAGCCAGCTCAAGACTCCCCTTCTCCTTTGCAGGCTCCCACCCTCCCACCTGTGACTTGGAGCCCACCCAGCCCTCTCATTGAGGTGATTCAGCAAAAATTCCAGGCTGGGTCAATGGATATCTGGCACATCCATTGTGTTTTGACTTGTGGATTTCCACCTGTCATTTGCTTCACCTGGATGGGGTGCCAGAAACGTAGCGGGGCATCCTCTGTGACTTTAATTAAAACAAGGGTCTGTTAATTACATTGGTACCCGAGCTGCAAAGTGCTAGCTTCTTTCTCCTCAGGTAGCTGACATGTTGTGCTAAAATAGAGGCAGGGATGCAAAGAGGAGGCCAAGAGTCTTGGCAACATGTTGTGAGACTCACAAAAAGGAGGCAAAAGCAAAATAGTGAGTCCGGATTTAGAACAAAACCTTAAATCTTTTTACTGTTTCCAAGTTGGCTCCTGTTCCATGACATGTGATTTTTAAGTCACTATTTAACATTTTAATTTTTTCAAAATCAGTAGTAGCTGAGGGGAAAAAAACAACCAAGGGACTGCCTTGAAATCCATCTCTGAGCCAGAGATGAAGCATCCAAGCAGAGAGACTTTTACTTTTTTGCTTTCTCAAGCAAATGCTGGGAAGTGGGGGGCGGGGGCTGGCAAGAATTAATTAGAGGGAGGCCTCTCAGGCCATGCAAGAGCAAACACAGATTGAAAAAGGTGGAGAGATATAGGTAGCTGACAATATCTCGGGAAAGAAGCAGAAGGTTACCGGAAGGAGGGCAACTTGGAGTCCTTCTCTTCTCTTCTCTTCTCTTCTCTTCTCTTCTCTTCTCTTCTCTTCTCTTCTCTTCTCTTCTCTTCTCTTCTCTCTCCTCCCCTCCCTTCTCTTCTCTTCCTCCTTCTCTCTCCTCTCCTTCTCCCCTTCCTCCTCCTCTCCTCCTCTCACAAAAGTGTTAGTCATAAGTTGCAGGTATTGGAAGCTACAAGGCCTTTATTGAAGTCCTCAGAGTATGGCCCCCCAAAGTCAAGATGTTGACCCAATGGTGTGTTGCACCATTTGTGGTCACCAACTTGACTTTTGAGGATAGTTCTGATCATTGCATACCAGATTTGTGCCTCCAGAACTTTTTGTAAATTTATAAATCGTATTGACTCTTCTCTCAACCCAAGACAATCACACCTGGGTCGGGTTGCATTCTAGAATAAACAAATGTGGGCTCAAAAGGATTGGACTCCTGTCCAAGGGGGTTGTGTAAAGCTTTCAAACTACATTCCTTGCAGGCATTTACAAGTTTGTTAGCCTCTTTTCTGGATTTTGCTTAGCGAATTGTGTGAACTTTGATTCCTATTCTGCAAGAGTTTTATTAATTTACTCCACAGCCAGTCTCTGTGTGTGCCTCCATTGAGTGAAGTACACATAACATTTTTGCAGAATTGGATTTAAGCCTGTGAGCCAGAGTTCTTGTCTTGAACTCTTTTCTGTAATATTAGTTCCATTTGCCCTCTACGTAGTTGGGAGCTAATGGTGTTCTTGTGTGATTTTGTAATGGATTGGAAAGCCTCGGTCATTTGAGACCCACATAAGCAAGGCGTTGCATATTCAGAGCACGGAGCTTTGCTAGACATTCATTCCTCATTTTTCCTTCCCACTCCAGTTCAGATTTGCAAAGAATAAATAAATTGGAAGACACCCGTTAACCCTGCTGTGAAGAGTGAAAATCGTCAGACGACAATAGAGCGGCATCTTGAGAGTAGCTGGATTGTCACAATGAAGACAGGCACACGCAATTGAGCCATGACACAATGGTCCTTTCTGAGTTTCCTGCTTGATTGTTGCCAGGAGAGCATTTCTATTTTGACCCATCCTGGAAGAGCAATTGAAACATAAATGAAGGTTTCTGTCAGCATGTCACATTAGTAATAACTCAAGAATTTTCTCTTTGCCTCTCTTTGTAGTCCAAACAACATTTCTGACATCCAAGAATAACAGGAAAATAGAGTTGGAAGGGACCTTGGAGGTCTTCTAGTCCAACCCCTGGCTAAAGCAGGAGATCCTATACCATTTCAGACAAATGGCTGTCCAATCTCTTCTTAAAAACCTCCAGTGATGGAGGCACCCACAACTTCTGGAGGGAAGCTGTTCCATTGATTGTTCTGTCAGGAAATTTCTCCTTAATTCCAGGTTGCTTCTCTCCTTGATTAGTTTCCATCCATTGCTTCTTGTTCTGCCTTCAGGGGCTTTGGAGAATAGGTGGACCCCCTCCTCTTCTTTGGGGCAGCCCCTCAAAAATTGGAGCACTGCTATCAAGTCAACCCCCCTCCCCCGTCCTTCTTTTCATTAAACTAGACAGATTCCTGTCCATCTGAGAAAATAAGACTACAGTATGTATTCTTCATAGCCCATTTCCCGAAAAGCAATCTTATTGATTAGAATACTTGGCATTATAAAATAGACTCTCAACTCTTGGAATGGGAATTAACAGTAGATTTCAAGCTTTAAAGGTCCAGCAAAACGCCTGGGAACCACCTATGCATGGAGAAAGATTATTGCAGGTCTGATATAAATTAAATCGGAGCGTAAGAAAAAATGCAAAGCGTAACGACATAAGGCCGTCAATAAATTCCTAGACTGACCCAGAATAGAGCCCTCAGGGAGCATCCCATGGTTCCAGACCGATCTCCACACTCAAAATCCTTTAGGCAGAAAAAGAGACCATTGACAGAAATTGTGTTTCTCCTTTGCGTAATTGTCTTTAATGCAAAACCGTAATAAAGTTGGCAACTCTATCCATTGAGTTCCTTTCATCCAGAATGCCCACCTTCTTCCCCACAAGCTCTCACCTCCATCACACGCACCCTAATCCACCTCCCGTAATTAAAAACATTAATGTTCCAGTTGACATCTGGGTATGAAAGATTATACTTCCCCCAAATAATGGGATGGAAACTTTCAATGAATATATAGAAGCTCATTAAGGACTTTTTGGAATTAAGTGAAGACAGAGGCGGTTTCCATCTCTTGACGGGAGGTAGACAGAGATGGGGGGCAAAGTTTCATTGCTTGAATCCTTCCGCACAATGTTAGCTTCACATCCTCAAGGTACTAATTTGGAAATAATCAGTGTAATGGTCTGTTTTTTCTCTCATTCCACCCCTTGAAAATGAATGGTTGCTGACAGCAAAGGCTTTGTAATTATTTGTTTTTAAAAGGCTTATGGTGAATTGGAGAAGAACAAATTTTTTTGATGAGGCAATAAAATCAGTTGGGCTACAGTCACTCCAATTCTCCTGCTGACCCAGGACCGTTTGCACCGAAGGATACCGCCCCATTAAAATGCAAAATTAAGCCCCTCCTTGGCTGTCTAGAATCGTAATTTCAGAATTCAATACAGACTTTATCGCATGCTTGCACAAATGGATGCGCATACACCAGATGCTGGCGCCTTCTTTCCATTTCATGGCCATTATGTTTGAATTGGTGTTGGCACTACTGTGGCAATTATGGAATGAGTGTTTTTGGATGTCAAGTTTGTGTGGAAATGTATATATTATCCTTAAGGTGAAAATGCAGACCTTTCTGCTTTAAATATACACGATGTTGAATGTGTAGGTCAAAGATGTTGAATAGGCAAGTCTTTGGATGTTGGTCAGTGGAAGCTCTCAGCAATCCCCATCCCTATCATTAGCAAGGTTGGTTAGGAAGTGTCATGGATTCCCATTTAGGGCCAGGGTTAGCTTCATACATCAACTTATTCTGAGACTTTGGGTAGGCTGGCAGAGGTTACCATATCTTCTTCTGGATTCATGGCACATCATCTAATTCAATAAAACATCTTCCGTGTCTACTCAAAATGGATGGCAGGAGAGCATTAAAAGCATCTGGTCATGCAATTAGAAGATACTGATTGGTTTCTCCAATGATTCCTTAACGTGCTGCATAGATACCCTTGATGGATATCTTAGAGTTTATGTAGATTTATATGTTTCCAACTTGTGGAAAGTGCTAGAAGACCGGGTCAACCTATTCTCCAAAAGCACCTGAAGGCAGGACAAGAAGCAATGGATGGAAACTAATCAAGGAGAGGAGCAACCTAGAACTAAGGAGAGATTTCCTAACAGTGAGAACAAGTAATCAGTGGAATGACTTGCCTTCAGAAGTTGTGGTGCTCCATCACTGGGAGCTTTTAAGAAGAGATTGGGGAGTTATTTGTCTGAAATGGTACAGGGTCTTCAGCATTGGTGGGGGGGGGTGGGGGTGGACAGAAGACCTCCAAGGTCCCTTCCAATTCTGTTATCCTGTTATCTTTCTGTTATGTGTTAGACGTGTAGAGGAATCAATTCTTCAAAGAGCCTGGTCCATCTCTCCTTCAAGGAGGGTCTGTTGCTGAAGTACTTCTTGGGAATCCTAGCAGGGCACTGCAGCTAAATTGCTTTTATCATCCTTCAGAGGGGTGAATTATGCTATAGATTGGTGGCTGGGGAGATGGTTGTTAGGATACAGCCAGCCCATGAATCTTAATTGGACTTCCTTGTCCTAATGAGGTAAACAGAGAGAAGGCTGAGCCACGTTTATTCAGCCCTCACCAAGACATGACTTTCCCAGAAATCTGAGCAGATACGAACCGGGGAGGTCCACCTCTTTCAGCCTGGGCAGGAATGAGAAGAGAGTTCTCAAGGTATGAGAATAATTTTGAAGATGAATTTAGAATTACAGATGGGAGGCGGGGATATCCGCAATCACATGATATTGGGGATATGGCGACAGTCATAAGTATGAGGAATGATCATTGGTCACTTTTCTTTTAGCGCTGTTGTAACTATGTACCATTGCTAAATGAATGGTTGTGAATTGAGAACTTTTTGTATAACAATTTGCAGAAGACCATAATTATTTGTACCTCAAGGAATGTATCAACAGTCTTCAGTTGCAAGAAAGAAGGGAAAACTGCTGACGTATCCTTTCCTCAACACAAAACCTCCTGAAATCTGGATTACAACTCCCAGAATTCCCTGTCAGGATGGATATTCATAGTCCTGGAATGGCAGTGTTACAGTTTTAAGTTGAAATGAGAGAATCTCTTGAAGGCTTTTAAGGATTTGGACAAAGATTTTAAATAGGACTCAGTTCTGAAATCTTGATGATTCGTGTGGCTTTAAAAATGTGGTAACTTCTCTTCTCTTCACAGACTTTTATGGATGTTCAGTAGATTAAAAAAACAACAAGCTATCACTCTTCATTTAACTCTAACGATAGTCCAAAACACAATATTTTGTGAGGGAAATGTTGCATCAAATGAAAGACCTCATGCTGGCTCGGGAATTCTGGGAGTTGAAGTCCACACATCTTCACATGCCACGACTGAGAGATACTGTTCTGGTGAGATGTGCTTCGAGTTGGTTTCTGGTCAATGGATGAGAGCTTGTGCTTGGCAGAAATGTTGACTGCCCTCCTGTCCTTTAATTGATGCAAATTCTTGGATGAAGCCTGAAAAAGGAAGACGTTGGTATTAAAATGCACCCTCCTTCCTGTCACCTAACGGGGATGGCTTTGCTTGCTGGTAGGACATTCCTTCAGTGGTTTGGCTAATCCCTGGATGTTCATCTCTGGCCCATCTTGGCTACTGAATCCAAAGTAGCCAAATGCTGAATCTCCTTAGGTCATCCTTCCTTTCTGACGGAGGAAGATTTGTTCTGTAGGCACCCCGATTTTGACATGAGTTCAGGATCTCCACTTAGTCTGCAAATTGGCCACTAAGTATGTTTCTCTTCTAGTTTTCTGGTACTTTTTGGAATGTGGTTGGTTGGGCTCTGGAGAACTCTTTCTGATGACACTTGGAAGGTTTCTCATCCCAAAACAATGCAAAGCCAGCAGGGCCCCCTTGAGTGAATCAACGCTTACATATACAACATTTTCCCAATCATTTCCTGTAACCTTTCATTGCTTCACTTCAAGAAGATGAACTTGTATTATGGAACAAGACTTCCTTGCTGCAAATGATTGCAATTATTCAGCAATGAACTGCTGGAGTTGGCTAAATATTGTGGCATTCGTTAAACTGAGTTACGTAACGTGTTCATAAGCATTGTGTCTTCCTCCGAGGCTAGCAATAATAATCTTTCTTACATTTTACTGGGGGTGGCTGTGCTACTCAGCTGTTTGAAGGGGGGGAACTATATATTGCACCCTAGACCAATGAGAAAAAGAGCAGTTTTAAGGAAAAGGAGCTGGATAACTTTTGCAGAGCTAGCCAAAGAAGTCTAAAGAAGGCACCCCAAAATTGTTGGGAACGTCAAGATTTTTCTCTCCTATTTCAAGTGACAGTAACATTTCCTTGTCTGATTGATTGATTGATTGCAAAGCTGCCTGTCAGAAGACTGGAGGGGACAAACAAGACACCACCACACGATAACAATAAAAGAAGAACCAAATAGCAAACAACCATCAGGGGATTATAAAAATGAAAAACAGTCATAATGTTCCCTTTTGCCTGATTAGAGAGAGGCACCTTTAAGTTCTCTCTGATGTGAGAAATGAATCTGCTTGGATCAGCGCACCCAGCATTGTTAAATGATTTTGCTTCAAGGGCAATTAGATTGGATTTCTCAACTGATGAAGCTTTCTGAATTAAATCGGAATGTTGATTCAAACAATCCAACTGAGGGCCTCCCCATTAATTCCAGAGGCTTCTGTGCATGCAGAGATTCTTGTCAGTTCAGAGATTCAAATGGAAGGATTTGACTCAAACATCCAAAATCTGGATTCATACACATGCTTAGCTCCATTGTGCCAAAACCCATTCTCTTGGGAAGCTCACTGGCCCAGCAGAAGCTCAAGAAACACCCCCACCCCGTGAGTTGTGTCCAACTGAACCCTTTCTTTGAGCATGGAAGGGCATCTAAACTTCTTAGTTCAGCCGAGCAAAACCCAGAGCCTTCTTTTCTAGAGAACCAAACCTTTATATTTTGTTGTTCATAACCATAGATGCCCCTCAGGGACTCAGGCAGGGTCCTTCCCCATCATAGGTCTATATAGGCAGGGTATGTACCAGGGATACCCACCCAGCCACCCAGCCCCAAATTTAAAAGTAGCACCCTTCTAAAAGATGCTCTGAACGGCCACATTTCTGATTTCTGTTTCTCAGCCAATTTTTTTTTTCTGTGTTGGGAAGGAGAAACAGTCATATTTTGCAGAGAAATCCTATTAATTGTTTTAATTCAAAAACAACAACAACAACACCCCACCCTACTCAGCCACTGATGAACTCCCCAGTCCCAAAAAAAGCGAAGCACCATCTTTGTTATTGACATGTAAAGAGGAGGTTACTCCTATTTCGGTCAGGAAGTTCTGAGAAGTAGGTGGACAACAGGGGGGCAGCTACCCCATTGGCCTCTCCTCTCCTCCCCAGTCCTGGATTTCTTCCTTGGTGGCAGATTTGCTACTTAGAAGGGGAGGCAGGAGGGTCTGCAGGTGTTTATGGCTGTTGCATCACACAGGGCTGCAATCCAAGATGCGGCCACCATCTTGGCTTTTTCAAATGCATATAGACACACAGACACCAATAGACACACAGCTATTGTGTTGCTAGTTAAAGAGAGGGAGGGAGGGAGGGAAGAAAAAAATCCAGTCCCAGTTCCAAGCCAGGAATAAAATGGAGGTTTGTTGGAAAGAAAGTTGGTTTATTGACAAGCAGAATGACCAACAGCATTCTGGGACAGCTGACAAAATGGAGTTGAGAGTAGGGTGGGTTTTATACCCTTTGGATCCCTATGGGGTCATGTAGAGGTCATGGCTGGCTCTATTGGCAAAAGGGGAAATGCAAATCCTGGGTTTTTGTCTGAGTTAATTTTGTCAACCTTTGCCTTGTTGCTTATCTGAAGTTTCTGTCTGACCCAGTCTTTCGAAACGGATTACCAAATCTGCATTTCTAAGAGGTGGCCTCCTCAGCTTCTGCTTTGGGCAGGGAGATTGGTGCTAGTTTCTGCCACCCTTAAGATTTATTTTTTTTTCATTTCTCCTTTAGGGGAAATATTTTATGCTGCCTTTTTAATATTCCCCCAAATATCTCGTTCTCTAGGAGGGTGCTGACTTTCTACAGGAGGGAGAGGCAGGAGGGTCTGCAGGGGGTATCAAAAAAAATCAAACTGTTTCTATGTCTGTTGCAGTGCAGAAGGGTTGAATCACATGATTGTGGCCCTGATCTTGACTTTTTTTCACACAGACATCTGGAGACCCTCAGACACACCCAGACACACACACACACACACACAGAGTGCCCTCTGGAAATCTCTGGGAAGGGAGAATCTGACTCCGCCCTTGAGGCACCCACTTTTTCAACATGGTCTGCAGAAATATTCCCTTCTCCCAAGAGGTCTCACCCCCTCCCCACGCCCCCAGCCGCCATCTGTCTCCCGGAGGCATGAAATAGCCCAGCAGCTTTTGCAAGCTCAGGCAGACTCGCCATGTGAGAAAGGCGAGAACCCAGCTGGTATTTAATGGCAATCTCTCCTTATTTAAGCACCCACAGTGTCTAAATGTCAGCGCCGACCCCGGTCCGCCTTTGGTCCGATCAAATAAAAAGGGGCTTTGAGTCCAGCGGCTTAAGTTAAGTAGCTGCATCTCCTAACCTTTTCTCTACCACTAATTCCTCTCTGATTCAGGGGGCGGGAGAGGCAAAGAAAGGGGAGGCAGCAGCAGAAGTCAGGATGCTGCCTCTGATTTCTACCCACTCCCCAATTCCTGCGTTGGCCTATAGCCTTCCCTAAAGGAATTTTTTGAGAATGTTGGGAATACTGTATCAGGATACGCACCCCGTTTCAAGTAGAAGTGGACCGTGTTCCTGGGCTTTTTTTGGGTACCTAGAAACCATTTCAGATAGATTGAAGATGACGTGACATCATCGTGCAACTAGTGATGAAGGATGAAAGAAATTACATCCTTTCTTTCATTTGCACAATGATATCAGGCCATGGAAGGTGTCATCCGAGCCTTTGAGGTTATCCCTTTGGTCTTGCCAGACAATGGGCTGCTTTGTGACGAGATAATAGATCGTAGGAGGAAAAAAAGAGAGAGAGAGAGAATTTTGGACGGTGTATTTTAAATCCGAGAGTGAATTTGCAGAGGAAGTCTCCGATCTCGGCCGACTCATCCACGCACAAGCTGGGAAGAAGAAGGCATCTCTTGAGGTCTGCTTGAGCAGAGAACTGATTTCCAGTGTTGCAGAACTGTCTTTCTTGAAAACCCGTCTCCCCACCCTCACCTTGGCCCCGAGAGGCCCCGTTAGTAATTGATTTGGATGCATCTTGGTGCCAGAAAGCCTGCTGTTTAGCTAATCATGCGTATCAGTTATGCCTCAGCAGGAACTGCTGTGAGAAGCAACTCCTCTTTCTCTTCCCCTCTGTTGCATTTGAGAGAAATCTGTGTTGGAGGGGAGAAGTCCCTGAAACGCATCGCTTACATCCGGCATTCTCTTCTCATCTGGGGTACCCACTTCCCCTCTCAGAAGGATTCAGACAAACAGGATTAGGCTCCAAGAAAGCTGACAATACAGGGGATCAGCAGACTGACGAAAGACTCCCTGGAGGAAGTGTAAGCTCTGGGAAAAGATAACGGTTGCACTTTCCAGTGATCTGAAAGTAGAAACCAAGTTCTCTTTTCTAGGCGTCTCAAGTGCTCCAAATAATGGTTATAGGAAAGCAGGTTCCCTTGCTGGCTGGGGAATTCTGGGAGTTGAAGTCCATGAGTCTTAAAATTGCCTCATGTTTCCCCTTCCCCATCCACAGCAATCCAGCTTTTGGCCGCTGTGCAGTGAAAATCAGCAGCCGAAGCCGACCAGGGCTGGGGGTGGAGAAGAGGATCAACCTGCTGTAGCAACAAGCTGGCCTGTGGATTTTGGGCCAGCTTACCACAGCTGGAGGAGCTGGAAAGGAAAGCAAACACACACACACACACACACACACACAGAGTGCATTTCTTGCTTTTCCTGTACAGGGATCAAACTTTCATATCCAAAAACACAGGTATGGAGCCACGTTTGGAGGTTGGGATAAGAGGGGTGAAGAATGTCAACCATGAAGCTCTCGGAGCTTCAGGGCCTCCCCAGGACATGGGAGATGGGTGGCGTTGGGTCAGTTGATGGCAGAATAATGGGGAAGAGGAAGAAGATGGTAGAGGAGGTTCGGAGTTTGGACTGCCCAGACTATTGTTGATGGAGAGTTACTTTTACTCTTCCTTGCTCAAGTGGCAATAAGTCCCATGTCAAAGACAGAGAATTCTATCTTTGGTCTCCATGATTATGGACATTTTCAGCACAGTTCCTCTAATATTGGCCCTTTGCAGCTTGGGTGGACTTGTGCTCCAACTGTAAATTGATCCCAAGGCAAGAATTGGAAACGAGAACCAATATTGAAAGTGTCAACAAAATGGCAAAGTTCAAACTCAGCCTTTCAGTACAGGATAGCCTCACCTGCTTCCCACCTGCCTGCTCTTTCTCCACTGGTCAATTTCTACCCATCTTTCTCCCAATTTTCCGGTCTCCTTGGCAACCATTGCTGGGGGTGGGGGGAGGAAATGAGGATTATTTAAACCTTCCTTTTCCATCCCTCATCCTGGTGGATTTTTCTGTAGCAGCCTCCAGTTTTTTGGAGCTTGTTCAAGAGACCCCAAAACCCACCAGAATCCCGAAATATCCCAGCAGAGATAAACAATTTGGCTTTCCATTCTGTTTTTTTGTTTGTTTGTTTATTCTTTCAGTTTATTACTTTCTGTTGCATGCTATTGTTCCTCAGTTCTGCTTTAATTCTTGGCATTTCCAAAAGTAATTTCAGGTCAGGGTTATAAACAGTTTTCTGCAACTTTAATTAGCATTTTGTACGTGTGTTGGGTGTTGGAAACATGTGTTGATAAAACAGCAGGGTGGGGAAGAAAATACTGCTTTGATTTCATCGTAGATAAGATCACCTCAGTAATGTGTGTGTGTGTGCGTGCTTTGACCGATCACTATTGTATTAATCGTGCAAGTGACTAAAAGAGTTGATCAGATCATACAGAAAAATCATAGGAACGTTTCATTTTCCTGCAGTGTTTGCGATTCGTGCATTTATCGGGAGAAAGCGTCAGTGGACTGATGGAACGAAATGGGACACTAAACTTGATGTGCTCAAGCCACCTGGCCCCAATTCCAAAATGAAAAAGAAAAGCAAGCAGGTTTTAAATGTTCAATTTAAAAGACTTGCACTGAGAGCATTTTGGAAAAAATCTGAATGCAGAATGCAGAATAGCATCTTTCCTCTAACCGTTGATTCTGACCTCTGGAATGAAAACCGTCTTATTTTTTTCCTTGCTGAGCACAAGTATTCTCAATATTTCAGAAAACAATTCCCCTTTGGGACCTGCAGGGAGCAAGGCGAGAGAAGCTACCTCAGCCCTCGAGTCAGCAACGTCTTAAGCTGCTTGCCACTTTCAGCATAAATAGGAGGAATTTTTCCCCCTCTCTGTGTGTTGCACCGAAGCTCTTTCGTGCATTTGTTGATGGAGTTTTGCTCAATCCACCCTGGTGGACAGCATCCTTCTAGCCGTCCTTCCCTATGATGAGAATTGCTTTTAACTGCGGTTTAAACTTGCCCAGGTGTGTTGACACTGTGGGTTTGTCCACTCTGGGAATCAGAAGATTCCTCTGGTGGGCTTCTGTAGACCCCAGACCCCAACCCTTAACATTGGGGCATGCCAGCAAGGTACCTGTTCAGAAAAGGGGTACCCATGTTCACCTGTCTGGCGAGAACCAGTAAGTCTTGCTGTTTTGGGGATTAACTTGCAGCCCACTGCACAGCCCTAGCTCCATTGATGCATTGTTGGTTGGTATTTGACAAACTGGCCCTTAACTCCTATTAAAAGAGACCTAACCAACTTGGCCCTCTGTCTAAACAGCGTCTCCCAACCTTAGCCATTTGAAGATGTGTGAACTTCAACTCCCAAAATTCAACGTGGTTGGCTGGGGAATTCTGGGAGCTGAAATCCACCCATTTTCAAGTGGCCAAGGTTGAGAAATGCTAATCTACAGACAATTGAACCATGTTGGATCCATCTCCAGTGCCCAGAGCTATTTCCATAGCTCCGCTTCCTTCTGCAGCAACTCCAGAAAGGCCAGCTTTGGAACGGAGACCCATGGGGCTGTGTGCCCCCATGGCATCTGCTTTCACAACCTCCGGGTGTGGAGTCAGGGAGGGGATGCGGTGTGGGTGCGGCACCTCTGGATCTTTCTGCTCCAAGGGTATAGTGAATGCAGCATCTTCTTTTGGCATTCAGTTCCCCTGTCCCGCCTTCGGTGCACTGAATCATCCGAGCTAACATTTAATTAATTTGTGACACTTTGACAGATGGCAAGGAGATTAGGAACTCTGTCATTGAAAATACAATTGAGCAAAGCTTTTTGGAAGTTAACAGCAGTTAACACTTATGTACCACGTCGTTTCTAAAAGGGTGCCGTATTGTGGGTTCCCTGACAGCTACCCAAAAGCATTTTAGAGATCCCTCATTCCTAACTATAGAATTTGATATTGGCAAATGTTTTGCTATCTTTACGATCTGCCTTCCCCTTTTAAAATGTGTGCATGCAAACACACACACATACGATGTGCTATGTGTGTGTGCTTCATTTTTTTTTATTTTTCCAAAAAGGGAGATGAAACTTAGATTATGTATTCCAGTTCCTAAGTGCAGATAAATACCTTGATTCCTTGGATTTGGTGATTCTCGGTTGTCTGCATTGACTTCCCTGCAGTACCTGAGATCATTGAATCCTAGGACTGGAAGGGACCTTGGAAGGTCTTGCAGTCCAACCCCCTGCCCAAGGCAGGACTCATAATCCCGGGTAAATAATTGTCCAATCTTTTCTTGAAAACCTCCAACAATGGAGCAACCACAACTCTGGGAGCCAAGATGTTCCATTGATTAATTGTTCTCACTGTTGGGAAATTCCTCCTTAGTTCCAGGTTATCACTAACTTCCACCTGTCGCTTCTTGTCCTGCCCTCAGATGCTGCGGAGAGTAAATTGAGCCCCGCTTCCCTCTGACAGCCCCTCAAGTATTGGAAGATGCTATCAGGTCTCCCTTAAGCCATAAGCTAGAAATAACTAGTTCCCTTAGCCATTCATGATATGATCTGGTTGCTACTACACAGATGTCATTGGTTATCTCTGCTTGGCCAAACCAGAATCATTGCTGTCAAAACTTCTGTTTCCAAACAATAACTTTGCCAACCACCAGCCAGGGCACAAATTCAAGATTATCTTTTGGATCCTTTCCAATATTTTGGAAAGGTTCTTCAACCACAGATGGTCTTAACTGCCGAGACTGCCAACTTCTCGTTAGAAGGCAGAAAGTCCCAATTACAGGCATATGTTCCTTCAAAAGCCTGCCTCAGAGTAATTCTTTTCATCCCTTTTGATTCTTAACCCTGGCAGGAAAAGATCAACCACATCTCTATCTGTGTTTTTGCAGGATAAATACATTCTACTTATTCCCATTTTGCCGAAGTTGGAGGCAAATGCTAAAACATCAAGCCACGTTCTAAATTATTCAGAATTCTTTCCCCAAGACTTTTGGTAACACTTTCCTCCTGATGTTTGCAACAATTCTTTGCTTGTTCTGTCATGTTATTCCTTTACTATTTTATTTATTCCCAAACATTTCTGTCCTGTACTTTCCCAATGGTTTAGAATAGCAATTGCTGGAAAAAAAGAGAACAGAAGATTTAAAATAACAATGCTAGCAGGATGCGTAAGAATAATATTGACTCTAACAACTTCTGCTGAAGGGTTGTTTTTTTTAAAAATGAGATAAAATCATATCTGCAACCTCGCAATCAAAGCCACACCCCTTTTTACATGTGCTACCCATGTAAAAAGTGTGTGGCTTCAGTAGTGTGATCATAGTCATTGCTTTGAATTTTTTAATCCTTTGCTGACCAACCAGTTGGATTATTAGCAATAGAACTTAGACTTATATACCACTTCACAGAGCTTTATAGCCCTCTCTAAGCGGTTTACAGAGTCAGCTTCTTGCCCCCAACCATCTGGAGCCTCATTTTACCCACCTCGGAAGGAGGGAAGGTTGAGTCGACCTTGAGCCTGGTGAGATTTGAACTGCCAAACTGCAGGCAGCCGGCAGGCAGCAGAAATAGCCTGCAGTACCGCACTCTCATCACTACACCACCACAGCTCTTAACAATACATACAGACTGTCTGGTGGTTGGGAGGTGCCACAGATATCCCTCAACCTCCTACCAGTTTGCATTCCTACTACCAACGGAGTAACCATTGCTCTATCCTTGTCCTGTTGTTATCCTTAAAGTTCAGCGAGGACATGTCAGAATTGCTCCCAAAGTCTAGTTTTGAATTAAAGCAAAAGACCACCTCGGCAGTTTCCTGTCCTGCTGAGATGAAGTTTTACAAGTACTGGAAATTGGCCCACATTTTAACAGTCCACACTGAAACATTTGTTTTTCTCCATGTTGAAGGAAGGAGGCATTTTTTTCTGTTGGCTTGTTGGCAGGCACCGAACAGAGGTCCTGAACAGCTGTCAACTGTCAAATGTTTGTGATCTGTGCATCTAAACTCTGATCGATGAATTAGTCTTCCCGATGCGACTGGAGGCGTTGTACATGCCCACAAATGAATCCCAACTCGTGGTGGCTTCATGGACCAACCGGACCATCCATATAGCTTTCGTAACAACTGCAGCAGGCAGCAGTTACAGTTTGAAGGGACTTGAGAGAAAAGGTTATCTTACCAATGAAGGAGAATCTTTTCAGCTCAAGGTTAAACGGCGGGATCCTTAATGCTCTCGAAACTTGGTTGTTTGTTTGTAGACATTTCATTACCCAACTAGGTAACATCATCAGTGCTAGGTGGTTAAGTTATCGGCCTCCAGTTTTAGCGGCTTCCCATGGGCAGTTCAGCTCTTTAGGAGGACAGATTACGGATCACAAACTTCATGAAAACTGACCCTCGCCGGCCAAATTCACCGCTCCAAATGTTAAGATGTTCTAGACTTCCTTTTATGTCTTCTGTCTTATGACAGCCTTCCCCGTTCCCGACATCTTGTCAGCATAAATCTCTTTAAAGTACCCGTTCGTTTTTTGTTCTCTTTGCATTGCAAAATACTGCTTTGTTGTTCTAAATTGCTTAAGCATTGTTGGTGAGGAGAAGTGCTACACAAACGCTTCCCTCAAATAAATAAGGAAATAATAACCATTTTATCTCCCGCAGTTTAGACGTTTGATCCGCCATTTCTCACTGACGGAACCATTTCTTTAAAGAGCAAAGCTCCTCGTACATTTGCAGGAGGTCAAGGGTTAAGTGCTTAGTGTAACTTCAGAAACACAAAAATTACATCCAATTGTTATCTGGCTATCCGATCCTTTTGTTTCGCGGCCTGCCCGACTCTTCATATGCCAGCTCCCTTGACAGTTCAACTTGGAGCAGAGATGCAATTAGATTGCTAAGGAGATGTGAAAAGCAGCACAATTTATTAATTCAAGAGAAAGTTAAGAGTCGTATGGGTAAGAGGAAGATTTCAAAGGAAGGTAGATGATGCAGCCGTCTATTACTTATGCAATATTTTGAAAGACCAGCTGAAGAAGTGAATGTGGCCGTAGACAGTTTGGAAGACATCTTTACCAAGGATGAGGGAAGGGACACCAAGACATGCTTCATCTAGTGGGAACCCCTCCCCCCCAAAAAAAGTCCTGGCACTGGTTCAATCTGGGAAAGATTGAGCCAGTGCCGGGTCCAGAAGTGATCAAGTTGCTTTCCTTCAGGGAAGATCTAATCCCATTTGGAGCAAAATGAACAGAGATGGCCTTTCCAATCTGATCAATCTACCTGGAATTTCTCTTCTCCACGGCAGGTATGTTCTACGTATCTGCCCAAAGTCACTCCAGAAGCTTCCATGGCGGCCAGGGGGAGGGGAGAATAGAATGGAGGTCTCCTCATCCAACACTTTGACCACTGCACCATACTGCCTCTCAAAACCTCTTCTAACCCAACAACCTCTTTCATACTATGGGAAGATCTTAATTGCTATGCCTTTATAGCAGGATGGGTATTTTAATTCTTTTAATCATTTCTTTCTTTCTTCTTGACTAGTATGCGTTGTTTTTTTAAAAAATCACTGTGCCAAACGGAGTTGATTGTTGGTGCTTCTTTGTTCTCAAATTGATGTCTGGCTAAAGACTAACGGATTTGTCATGCCTCCAGATTAGCTGGACTGGGGTGCAGAAAAATAAACAGAGTTTGACACTGATTGTGGGGCTGTGATCCTACCTACCCCTTTCTCAAAAGCAGCTCCCCAGCCATCAACCAAAGCCGTAGAATTGCAAATAACGAAACGTACAATGCCCCCCTCTCCCCGGTGATGTCTTATAATTACGTGAAGGTGTTGAGTGTCATAGCATCAACCTTTGGAAAACAATTTTGTTTAATGACTAGTGCTTAATTAATGCTTGAACTCATCGAAAGCTAACTAAATCAAGACAGCATCAAACTTGGGTGGCAACATTTGTGGGCCATTATGTCAGCTTCTTAAACTCTTGGGAAGAGGATCTGCTGGCAGACTTTTCTGAACAGAAAGAAAACTTTTTTAAAAAAAGTTTCAATGCTTCTTTCTTTCTGACAAGACATACCAACAGGAGTGCAGCATTTATTCATTACACGCAAAAGTATTCCCTAAATTCTGGTTGTGCGCATACAAAAATGTAAACTTGCAAAGAAGCGTCACAGATTTCACAGATTTTATTTCTCACACCAACAGTAGGGGGAGTAGGACTAACAGTAGGAGTAATAATAGATGTGTGTGTGTGTGTGGGGGGGGTGTATCTGTGTCTCCCATGACTTCACTGCTCTCAGCACTCAAAGAAAAGTCCTTTGGAACTGAAATTAATGAGACTTACTCTCAGCCACTCACTAGTGATAAATTAATGCAACGCATTAAAACCATAATTCACAACTTAACAAGGTTGGCTAAAGGCTTAAGGGCTCCTTTAAAAAAACTTTTAGTAGGTCATGTGAACTGAGGCTCTCCAGTTGTGTTGATGCTTTAGTGGCTCATACGCATCCAGAAAACTGATTCAGCAACTAGCTTCAGTGCCACATGGATGCAACGAATGTATAAATACACGTAATAATGATTATTATTGTGGGTGGTCGCACAGTCAGCCAGATGTTCAGACTGGATTTGGCATTTTTATCCTCCTACTGAGACCTTCCCAAGGTCTCGGGTTAGGCAGATGTTGTTATTGATGCATTAGAGGTATTATCACAGGATGTCAGCTGTTCCAAGTCAAGCTGCCTTTTGCAATTGACCGACGGGCATTTTGTCAATGCTGCTGATCTTCAAGGGATGCTCCAGATGCTTGGGGATTATTATTTTGGTTTGTCGCACAATCAGCAGATGTTCAGACAGGATTTGGCATTTTTAATCCATCTATTAAGTCCTTCCCAAGGATTTGGAATAGGCAGATTTGATGGTGTTACGGATATCGTTGCAGGATCTAAACAGCCCAAGTAGTCATGTGCAGTAACTACACTCTGGAATCTTTGTGCCCCAAGAAAGGTGGAGGCTGTGTTTGGTCATGAATAGAGACCTGTCCAGTTTTAACAGATTAGAGGAATTGGAAGGGACCTTCGAGGTCTTCTAGTCCAACCCCCCGCCCAAGCAGGAGACCCTACACCTTTTCTGACAGATGGCACTCCAGTCTCTTCTTGAAAGCCTCCAGGGATGAAGCTCCCTCAACTTCTGAAGGCAACTTCTGTTCCACGGGTTGATTGTCCTCACAGTCAGGAAATTCCTCCTTATTTCCAGGTTGAATCTCTCCTTGTTCAGTTTCCATCCATTGTTCCTTGTCTGGCCTTC
>JANHFL010004939.1:136945-149931 GCA_032468155.1 Oxyrhabdium leporinum
CCAAAGCACCTGAAGGCCAGACAAGGAATAATGGATGGAAACTGAACAAGGAGAGATTCAAGCTGGAAATAAGGAGAAATTTTCTGACGGTGAGAACAATCAACCCATTGAACAGAAGTTGCCTTCCGAAGTTTTGGGAGCTTCATCCCTGGAAGCTTTCAAGAAGAGACTGGACTGCCATTTGGCAGAAATGGTATAGGGTCTCCTGTTTGTGCAGGGGGTTGGACTAGATGACCTACAAGATCCCTTCCAACTCTGTATCTGTACCTGAAATAGAGGATAAGAAGATGCAGGTAGTCCTCGGCTTATGACCACAATTGAGCCCACCATTTATGTTGCGTAGGAGAAAGTTTCTTGCCACACTTGTTAATTAAATCACTGCAGTTGTAGTAACACGGTTGTTCGGTGAATTTGGTTTCCCTCGTTGACTTTGCTTGTCAGAATGGTCACAAAAGGGGATCACGTGACACCCCCCCCTTCCCGGGACACTGCAACCGTCGTAAGTATGAACCAGTTGCCAAGCGTCTGAATTTCGATCATGTCAGATTCTGCAACGGTCATAAGCGTGAAAAAGGGTCGCTAAGTCCCTTTTTTCAGTACCGTTGTAACTTGGAATGGTCACTAAGTGAACTGCTGTAAGTCAAGAACTACCTGTATTTCTCTTTCCCCCCCCCCCCCCGTGCCCCATTTTTGCTCTCAGGAGTCTGCCAGGAGGCCTAATAGGCCACACCCACCCAGTCACATGACCAATAAGCCACGCCCACAAAACCGGTAGTAAAAAAAAATTGAATCCCACCACTGGGCTCAAACATATGTAAAGAATGGTTGCAGGAATTGGGAATGTCCAGTCTGATGAAAAGAAGGACTTGGGGAGACATGATAGTGTTCCAATATTTGAGGGACTCTTACAAAGATGAGGGGGGGGTCAAACTTAATTATTAATTTAACAATTGCAGTGATTTGCTTTATCGTTTATTTTTCTAAGTGTTCTATCGTGTTTTTGATTTTTGGAGTCTGCCAGGACAAATCCTTGTAGTTTTCTTGGGAAGAATTCTGAAATTATTTGCTGTTGCTCCTTCCTAGAGTTGAGAAAAAGTGACTAATCCAACGTGACTCAGCCGGCTTTCATGCCTAAGGCGGGACTAGAACTCACAGTCTTCTAGTGATTGGCCCAAAGTCACCCAGCCGGCTTTCATGCCTAAGGCGGGACTAGAACTCACAGTCTCCTGGTAATTGGCCCAAAGTCACCCAGCCGGCTTTCATGCCTAAGGCGGGACTAGAACTCAAAGTCTCCTGGTGATTGGCCCAAAGTCACCCAGCCAGCTTTCATGCTTAAGGCGGGACTAAAACTCACAGTCTCCTGGTGATTGGCCCAAAGTCACCCAGCTGGCTTTCATGCCTAAGGCGGGACTAGAACTCACAGTCTCCTAGTGATTGGCCCAAAGTCACCCGGCCGATTTTCATGCCTAAGGCGGGACTAGAACTCAAAGTCTCCTAGTGATTGGCCCAAAGTCACCCAGCCGGCTTTCATGCCTGAGGCAGGACTAGAACTCAGAGTCTCCCAGTTTTTAGCTAGATGCCCTAACCACGACACCAAGTTGTCTCTCTTCTCTGTCCCAAAAAGCACATTTGCACGAGTGCCGCCTTTTCGATCAGAGGAAGCAAAGGCACTACTGAGGAAAATCAACCGATTGTGGCCATTATTTTGCCTCTCGACATGCGTAGGACCAATTCTGGTCCGGTGGAATGTTGATGGAGGGTTTTGTTTTGTTTTGTTTTGTTTTTAATCCCAAAGGGCTGCAGATGGCAACAGTTTTATAAAGTGCCTGAAGTTGTTTCGAACCTGCAAAACGTCTGCCGTCCCCTTCCCCGCCTTCACTGACAAGCCTTCACACTCCCATTTAGACTTTGGAGAAGAAGGGGGGGTGGAAAAAAAAAAGGCCTCTGACACACTCTGACTGGCGCTAGATAACCGGCTTAATCTCCCGTTTTGACATTTGCAAATTCTCAGGCAAGGTGAGCGGGAGGGAGGCTGGCATATTGCTCTTAGATCCTAAAGCCACCCCAGTTCACAGGCAGGCCTGAGATTTATTTTTATTTTTTTTCCCAATTATGGATTAGCTCAGAACATTTCCCGGGGAAGACAGGAAACAAGGCAAAGTCAGAAGTTGGGGGGAAATAAAATTTTGCAAATACGGGCAATTCAGCCATTTGGGTTTTTCACGGTTACCCTTGGCAGGCTTACAGTTGGAAGGGACTTTGTAGGTCATCTAGTCCAACCCACCACCCAAGCAGGAAACCCTATACCGTTTCTGACAGATGGCAGTCCAGCCTCTTCTTGAAAGTCTGAAGTGATGAAGCTCCCACAACGTCCAAAGGCAACTTCTGTTCCACTGGTCATAACATTTCTCATTGTCATAAAATTTCTCCTTATTTCTAGGTTGAATCTCTCCTGGATCAGTTTCCATCCATTGTTCCTTGTCTGGCCTTTGGGTGCTTTGGAAAATAGCTTGACCCCCCTCCTCTCTGGGGTAGCCCCTCAAATATTGGAAGACTGCTCTCCTGTCTCCCCTGGTCCTTCTCTTCCCTAGACCAGCCAGGCCCAGTTCCTGCAACCGTTCATCGTATGTTTTAGCCTCCAGTTCCCTTGTCATCCTGGTTGCTCTTCTCTGCCCTCTTTCCAGAGTCTCAACATCTTTTTTTATAGTGTGGTGACCAAAACTGGATGCAGTACTCCAGGTGCGGTCTTACTAAGGCTTTATAAAGTGTTGTTCGTTCCTCCCTTGATCTTGACTGTATCCCTCTGTTAATGCAACTGAGGATTGCGTTGGCTTTTCTGGCTGCCGCCGCACACGGCTGGCTCCTATTTACCCAAACACACCCTGACTTATTCCTTCATCTCAAGCAGGTGCGCAAACCGAGGGCGCTTCTTCTCCATGGATTTCCCAAATATCTCCTGGTATAATGACAGCTATGAAAATAGAAATCTCAACGGCTCCAGCCTGGGGCAGAAGCCCGCCCACTACAACTACTATGCCATGCTGCTCACTCTCCTCATTTTTGTCATCGTCTTTGGCAATGTGCTGGTCTGCATGGCCGTGTCCAAGGAGAAAGCCCTGCAGACCACCACCAACTATCTGATCGTCAGCCTTGCTGTGGCTGACCTGCTCGTGGCTACTCTGGTGATGCCATGGGTGGTCTACATGGAGGTAAGGGGGCCGCCACGATTGCAGCTTCAGATCTTCTGGAGGCCTGGGAGATGTCCATTGTGGGCATTCCAGGAAGGTTCCTTTGGAAGCAGGAAACTCCATGGAGAAAACGTGGGTCACCAAGAAAAACATACGGGTGATGTAAAATGTCTCTTGAAGGCTGTTAGTTAAATGTCAGGTCTGCACCCATGGAAGTTCTCCTTGGGAGAGAAAGACTAACTCCAGAGGTCAGGTTTCCCTCAAATTGAGCAGAGCAGAGCCTCTGGTGAATTCAGGAAAACCAGAAGACCTTTCTTGACAGGAATAGGTGATTTAATTTTTTGGACTTCCCAATCTAGCAAGCAGTCTGGGATTTCCCTGGGACAGTAGCCAGTCTTCGGAATGCTAACCCTATTAAGTTTCCAAGCCCAGACCGGGTTTCCTGGTGCCTCCACCTGCCGAGACTGTTAAAGCATCCATACCCCGAGCCCACTCACAACTATTCCACAGCGGGTTGTGCACTTTCAACAGTCGTTGTTCCTTGTCGGGAAAATGCATGCTGGGATCCCTTTGGTTGCATTCATGAAGCATAGCGAACATGGATGCGGTTACATGATTAGGAATGCATCTGTTGGAGACACGCAAGGAGAGAAAACAGCAGGTTCATTGCCATAAGCAATTCATATTCTTGTTTTCTGCATTTCAAAAGACCAGGTTTGCAAGCCATTTTTGCAAATCGGTTTTTAGGGGAGGAGTGGGATGGCTTCCTTTTTTGGATGCCTTATCTCTATGGCATTGCTGGCGAGGGAGGATGGGCTCCCAGAGATGGCAATGCTGATAAAAGTCAAAGGTGTCCCCTGAACCAAAATGGCTCAGGCTTTTCTCTGGAGACACAGGCCGAAGGCAGGCCAGTGGGAGGCTGCTGGGGGTGTGTGGTTGAGGAGCGGTTGAGAGTCATTTCCAGTGACTGTTAGAGTTGCAGAGCAGAAGCTCTTTCGTCCAGCCGGTGCTGATAAAATATTTGCCTGACGCCGCTGGCAGGATTGCAGCCCAAGTCAGAATAAAAGATTCAGCCAAAGAGAATGAATCCCATACTTTTGCACGGACACAGGTATGCACACCCATGCACCTGGTTGATCCGCGCTCACCTTCTTTGACCTTCAGCCTGATGGTGCTCCTTTGTCCCTTTCTCCTCTCTTTCCAGGTGGTCGGTGAGTGGCGCTTTAGCCGCATCCACTGTGACATCTTTGTCACCCTGGATGTGATGATGTGCACAGCCAGCATTCTCAATCTCTGCGCCATCAGCATTGACAGGTGAGACATGCCCTCTGGGTCTGCCAGGCCAGGCCTCCAGCTTCCCCCCACTCTTTTTTTCCCCTCTCCTTGTCCTTGCCAACTCTGGACCCGTGTCTCGGAGAAAAGGTCTTCTCTCTTGCTTGCTTTCAAGAGCTGGGATGTGCTCCCCACGTGCCCCTGGTCGTTGTTGTGTCCTTTCCCACAGGTACACTGCGGTGGCCATGCCCATGCTGTACAACACCCGCTACAGCTCCAAGCGCAGAGTCACCGGGATGATTGCTGTGGTGTGGATTCTCTCCTTCGCCATCTCCTGCCCTCTGATGTTTGGGCTGAACAACACAGGTATGCAAGAGGGCAGGATACTCTCTCGGGGTTGAATTCAAGTCCCCTTTAGGACAGGGGTGTCAAAGTGGATTTCTTCGAGGGCCGGATCAGCATCGTAGTTTTCAGCAACGAAGCGTTCCCTGGGGAAAGCAAGCAATCTGGTGGGGTTCTTGTAATGTAGGTGGTAGGCAATAAAGTTGCTGATTTTATTTTTGTTGTTCACAAGTGGCCCTGGTTGCTTCCATCTGACAGAAGGGGATGGGCTCAAAACCTGGACTATCTTGCTACCCCTTAAAAAGCCTTATTTGTGAGTAGGGGAAGCTTTCGCCTCCTCCCCCAATTCACCATTGCTCTTTATTTCAATCTGAGTAAAAGCCGTAGGTGTTCTCAATTCTTTCCCACAAATGGAAAATCTCACCCTTAGAAGGTCTGCTCCTCAGGACAAAGATTGAAGATGGGATTCCATCTCAAAAGGAACCCCTGTTGCCCTACTTGCACCCACAGCTCTCTGGACCCCCAGGCTGACTGTAGCTCCTAATGGCTGGGGCAACATTCCTGCCCTCTCTTGTGTCTTCCAGAGAAGAATGAGTGTATCATTGCCAACCCTGCCTTTGTTGTGTATTCTTCTATCGTCTCCTTCTACGTTCCTTTCATTGTCACCCTGCTGGTGTACGTGCAGATCTATATAGTGTTGCGGAAACGCAGAAAACGGGTCAACACCAAACGCGTCGCCAGCCACGTGGGCCTGGATGCCGACACGCAGGCCCCATTGAAGGTAACCACAGCTGTCTCTTCCCAATCTCCATCTTCTCAGCCCCACTCCTCCAGTTATGGTTTCCGCCCTAAGATGTCCTCACTCTTCGGCCTCCTCCCCAATCAACAGTGTTTCATGCGAAGGTGGCCGCAAGGAGATGTTTCTCCAGGGCACAGAACAGGCAGCAGCCATGCATGGAAATGTTGGCTTCAGAATTAAATAGGGTACTTTGCCAGACTGATTAATCGTCTTACCTCTAGCATTGTTTCTCCTTGTGGGGGAATTCTTCCCTGTTCATGGCCCCTTTCCTGATCCTCAGATCTTTGTCCTTGGTTCTACTCTGGATAATTATGCCAACCATCCCTCTCTTCTTTCTTCTTCTCTCTTTCTCTTTCCTCTTCTTCTTCAGGAAAAATGCACTCATCCAGGAGATGTCAGGCTCTGCACGCTCCTTGTGAAGAGCAATGGGAGCTTCCCTGTCCACAAGGGCAAAGTGGTGAGTGTTCATGCCAAGCACCCCAAGTCTACACAGATGCTGCATAAAATGTTGGCTTTGAACATTTTATAAGAGTCTTGAAGCACCAACCACAAAATAGGAGCTGGTGTCATGTCCATTTGTATTTGTAGCAAGCCTTCAACTTCTATGGGGACTTGTGCCCTACCCATGACAAACCTCAGTTCCTCCCCACAAACAATCATTGGGTGATTTCCCTCATGTTCCCCAAGATCTTTCTCCCTGCTGTGTCCTTTGATGGCTTTCTTTCATTCAGAGAGAGACCCCATAGAAAGACCCCATGGAGATTAGACTATTGAGTTGCCTTCAATCTCCTTCTCTGCCTTAGCACAGAGGAAACTGACTTCTCTAAAGTTTTTTTTATTTGGGTCCCCCAAAACACAGGGAATAAAAATCAGAAACATTGGTTCCAAGTTGTTCAAAAGTTTTCCATTTCTGCTATTAATATATTTCATTCCAGAAGTCACAGACCCTCACTGATGTCATTAAGGGCAACGTCCAACAGGGTTTGACCCTGCTTTATTTTTTTGAACAGGAGTCACCCTTGTGACTAGCGTGCTCTCAAGGAGTGCATTGAATTGGCACTGTTTTGCTGCTACATTTCCACTGTTATTCCTTTCTATTAGTCACGTTCCACTCTGCACCTTGGTAAAAGAGATTTGCATTCATTGGCTTACTTGAAGAAGACTTTCTATGTACATATTTTTCTTTTCCTTCTCAGTATCTATTTGACGTTGTTTGGTGTTTGATTATACAGCCCAATGTTTCTGATCACTATGCAGGAGGCCATGAATCACATGGAAGAGACGGAGATAGCCACCAGTACCAGCCCACCAAAGAACAATGTGCAGCCACCTCTACCACGTGACATGGAACCAGCTGAGCCAGCTGCTTCCATCCCCTGTGCCAATTTAACTCCGCCGTCCCCAGAAAACAGCCCCCTCGACATGCAGAAGAATGGGCATACCATAGACAATTCCAAAACAGCCAAGGTCTTTGAGATTCAGACAATGCCCAATGGCAAAACCAGGACTTCCCTCAAAACTATGAGCAGAAGGAAATTTTCACAACAGAAGGAAAAGAAAGCTACTCAGATGCTTGCCATTGTGCTTGGTAAGAGTTTGGTCCAACCTCCCTTCAGCATTTCACTGGATTTATAGAATGGCAAATTAGAAATCTGGTACAGGGAGGAGGAAGAGTTTCCTACTCCATAACATAAACAAAAGAACTTCATTGCAAGTTGTTACGTGGAATATTTGTTCAAACAAATGTGGCAGTTTCCAATCCCAAATCATTATAGCGTAAGAAAAGCTGGATCTGACTAGTCCCACATAAACCCTGCTTTTTCCCCTTCTCCCAGATCCTCCCCCATTGACCAGTTCATTAGTGTCCAATTATATTCAGAGTAGGTGCTTTGGTAACAGTCTTAACGTTGGGCACCTCTTTGGTAGACTTTTGCATTCCATTCTCATGCTCGTGTCCTTGGATCTGCCAGTCTGTTCCAGATTGGCACCTCTGGTTTCTGTCATCCCCATTTATGTCAGGATGCCAACAAAGTGAAGCAGGCTCAAGGGATTACAATGGCAGACTTGACCGGTTGCGCTGCTAACACGGCCTCTTTTCTTGGTCCTCCTGCAGGTGTTTTCATCATCTGTTGGCTCCCTTTCTTCATCACCCACATTCTGAACATGCACTGCGACTGTAAAATCCCACAGGTCATGTACAGTGCCTTCACGTGGCTTGGATACGTGAACAGCGCAGTCAATCCCATCATTTACACCACCTTCAACATTGAGTTCCGGAAAGCTTTTATGAAGATCCTTCATTGCTAATCTCTGCCTGAGGATCAGTCATCTGAATCCCCCAGCCAGATTAAGGCAGGGTGTTGGAGCACCCAGTTTGAGAGTGCCAGACCAATATATTTTTACAACTGGGGTACCACAGCTGTCATGGTCCAAGGTTGCCTTGCGCTCCAGGAGGCATTGAAACTCGGGGAGACTCAGATGGGGGCCATTTGCTTCAAATGCAACCTTTGCATTCTGCTGAAAGGAGAAAGCCAGCAAGTCGAGCCTCATCACCAAGGGTTGCATGAGCTGAAGAAGATCTCCATGGGATTCATCACCAATTTTAGCTGAGCCCAAGAAGGAGAGACCATGACTTGCTCACGCCTTGCTGTTATGGTCTGTTATTTCTCACCAAAGACGCACCCATCCTTGTCTGCTTCGCACCAGGAGGAAAACTCCTTCTTTGAGCTTTCCCAGGAATCGACTTCGTTGGTGTTGCTTTCAGACTTCAGGGACACTGTGGGGTCCATCAAACTGCTGAGGCCAAATCATGCAGCTGCCGTCGAGGCTTAGAGCAGTCGCAACACCATTGCCACCAGACACGCAAAAGGAAAGGGGAGGAGGAGGAGGAGGAGGAGGCTGTGAGAGAATGAAACCTCAGGGTGGAGGGGAGAAGCAAAACTGTTTATTTATATGATGCCAATGTACATACAATTAAATAGAATGAACTGAGCCCAAGCCAAAAAAAAAAGGTGAAAAACCAATCAATCTCATCTTGCATGGAATGCATTGTAATTAAAAAGCCATCTCTGCTCACGTACCACCAGCATATGTGGTTGACAGCAACTTCTCCGATTCCAGGAATGAATTTCATGGAGAACAAATCAGGTCTGACAGAGAGGGAGGAAAGGATGGATGGAAATATATGGGCTACAAGGCCCTTGTCAGGCACTTAATACTGAATTAATGTCTGGAGAAATCTCAACCAAGCCAAAGTGTTAGCTCAAAGATAAAACTATGTGGTTTGCATATATGCAGAAGATCCATGTTAACCCCAAGTTAAAACCCAGTGGATTTCAAAGAATTGGTTAAAAAAGGGAGAAGAAAATTCTCTGCCTGAAATTCCGAGGAAATTCTTTCCAGCAAGAGAAGATCTTGGCTATTTAAGTGCAAGGTAGATCAATTAGACAGCAAGCCATCTTTTGAATCATCTGTGATTAGAAGGAATGCAAAGGATGGGCTCTCCTTTCTCTCCTGGGTTAGGCTTACTTTATCTGGGCTGTAAAAACCCACTAGATGACAATAAAGAGAGTTTTCTGGGGGTGGGGGGTTACAAACCAGATATGGTTCTCTTTGTTCTAGACCAGGGGTCGACAGTCTTAAACACTCAAAGAGCCACAAATGTCCTAATCGGAAGCCCCCTCATTCAATTCTGGAACTGACCGGAAGTCCGGTTCCACCACCATAGTCTGCTCTTAGCACGGCATCCTTTTTCCTCTGCTGACCAGAAGTCTGGTTCCCTCAACATAGAGTCTCCTCCTAGCACGGTGACCCTTTTCCTCTACTTGTCCCAACCAAAAGCCCTATCAATTGTAGAGCCGACTGGCGACAGGGAGCCACATGCAGCTCCAGATCCACGGGTTGCCGACCCCTGTTCTAGACTACCTTAGATTTTATTTTTGTCCTAGTGAATCTGTAAGAAGGAAGAATAGAAGGGGCGACGCAGATGGAGAGACCTGGCCCCCAATGATATAATGTACCCTACATCTCTTGGGTGACCAGAAAAGATCTAGCTGGCATCATCTGCGCTGCTTGGTGGGCACACCTGTTGAGACAGGTGACACACTGACATGTTTCAGGATTCCACCTGCTTTGTTCCCAACGTAGTGCAACTCTGCAAGTTAACCCAAGGTTATTTTGATGAAGCTCCATCAGACATGATTTTTATCTGGCGTGCTGACTTCACTTCTGTCAAGAATGTATTTCCCTTAAAGCAGAACATCTGGGCCTTGGTGTTTTCACAAAGTTTTTCGGGAAAAAAAATAAGACTCATTTTCTTTAGGGCAGAAAAATCTAAATAACACAGTTGCAGGTTGAAGGAGTTTTATTTTGGTTTTTTTCTCTCCCAGATCTTCCGTTAAATTTTAAGAAGTATTGACATCCTTCTTTGATTTTCCTGAAATATATTTCTGGCAATTTCTTAGGGAAAACAAACAAAGTCCATGCAGATCTTCCTCATATTTCTATCTTGAATGCTCATGTGATAGTCAAGTCTCCTTAGATGTCTTATCTTTTCTCTACAAAATGGTGACTGACAGTTAGGATCGAAAAATTCTATGTGGTTTCTGGTTAGTTAGCCCTGGTTGGGGTGATGGGAAAACCACTTACTGCTGAAACCTTGTCAACCTCTCCCTCTAGGGAAAAAACCATCATCAAGTCATCAGCGAGAATGGTCAACCCATTTGTGGCCAATGCTGTTATTGTTATCCTTTACCAAATTCACAGTATTTTTGTAAGATGCTGCAGAAACTGTACAAGCCAACTAATAAAATGACATGGAAATGGGTTTTTCTGGGATTTCATTTGTGAACCTGAGGGGTGAGTAAAAGTGGAGTCTAGCCATGGCCATCTCAGGTGCTTTTGGGAAGATCAAACTTGAAGGCTCTTGTGCAACCTTCTCCATTTTCCAGGTTACTCTTCTCATATAACGTAGAATCAAAGCTATGGTTGACCTTCCTCAGATGGCTCTCCCTCCTAACTTGTCGTCAACCTTTAGAACCTCTTTGTACTGATGGTTCCTCCATTATACTTAATAGTCTCGATGGGTTAGAGCACTTCTGAGTAGCACGGTCACAAGATATGGTTTGTTGGATCCAGGCAGTTCCACCTCGGGTTGCAAATGGCTCAGGCATGGCCAGCATCAAGTCAACTCCACCCAATCATTTGTGTTGTGGGATCATCTACATTTCCCAGTTTTCCAAGAAAAAAATCTGGACAGAACAAGCACCCCCAAAGCCACCTTAGAGAAGGTGGGTCTGAGATGGCCACCAGGAACACATCTCTCAAATCCTGGTGAAGTGCAGCAGAGAAGCCATGCCCTCTGCCTTTGCCTGGACAATGAGAAGGGCCAAAGATACCCCAAAACTTTACCATAACATTCCTGGTGCAAGCATTCAGGCACCTGGGTGAGGACTCTCCAAAATGATTGACTTTTTTGCTCTGTGATTGTGCGCTGCCAAAACCACGAATAAGAAGATTAGATTAGTTAGTAGGCTGACTGAACTCAAGTCTGTTATGGGAATATGCCCACAGCAAGCTTAACCAGTTTCAAACTGCATTAAAACCATGGCTTAGATGATGCACAAATCCAGGTTGCTTGACCGAACGATAATTCAGTATATTTCACAAATCCATATTAATTTGGTAACCAAGAATTAAATGCTTTTTGTGAATTCAGAAATTTAAACCTTTCTCTAGGCTGTTCTATAGCAAAGAGGGCAAATTGTTCTGTGGCAAATTTGAGAATGCTATACACTTCCTCATTTTGTTTGCAAAATATTTCAGAATTTTAAAACGTTCTGAGAATAGCATGCCCACCACCTGGAGAACTAGGAAAATTTTAACAGAATAGCAGAGTTCGAAGGGAACTTGGAGGTCTCCTAGTCCAACCCCTTGTTCAGGCAGGAAACTCTACACCACTTCAGACAAATGGGTGTCCAAGTCTCTTCCCAAAAGCTTCCAGTGTTGGAGCATTCACAACTTCTGGAGGCAAAGTTGTTCCACTGATAAATTGTTCTCACCGTCAGGAAATTCCTCCTTAGTTCTAGGTTGCTTCTCTCCTTGGTTAGTTTCTTCTTGTTTGCTTCTTGTCCTGCCTTCTGGAGCTTTGGAGAAAAGCTTGACTCCCTCTTCTTTGTGAATGGTTGATTTTGTCAGTAGATGGTTTTCCAGAAACATCAACTGGCGAAACCCTTCTCAGAAGAGAGAGAGAAAAAATCAAGTCAGCCTTAACCGGGAGCTATGATTTTCTAATGTCTATGGTGACCAAGTCTTTCTTCCTGTCGCCTCTGAAGGCCAAATCATCTCCTCTGTCCCTTGGCTGACCTGTCTCTCTTTGGAGCCAAGTCATGTGAACCCCCCCAGGAGGAGCTGGGCAGGAAAGGGGTAACATTTCCTTTGCTTTTCTTTGCAAGAAGACAACAAAGCACCTTGACATTCATGGTGTTTGAATCTTTTAATTAAGAGGGTGGCAAATTGATTTGCAGGGTGGGGTGCATTTATTTAGACTCAAACAAAACCTGAACCAGACAGCTGGTAAGAACAAGATGTTTCAACTGCCTCTTCAGCTCTCCACAAATTTGGCATTTCCAGTTTCCTGACAGGAAAGGATTTGCCATTTTCTGGTGTTTGTGGAAGAAATTAATCTTTTGGCTCGCATGTAATCCTAATTAGCGGCCGTCTACAAAAGGCTGTCTAATTGCTGTGGTCCTTTTTCGCATGGTACAAAGATTAGCCTGTTGTTGGTCTTTCACACTTGATGTCTCGATCCTTTCCCGAGAAACAGGTGGCAGAAGGTTCAAAGGTGTTCTTAGATACCCTCAAAGTTGTCTTGGCTGCAACGGACCACTTGAGGGTGGCTTCGTCTGACTTGATAGAATAAAGCAACTTGCTCCTAGAGAGATCGTGACTATATTTATTCCATTTATGCGAGCAAGTTATCCATCAACACAATGCTTCCCCAATGACATCTGTCTGAGTAGACCTTTGCCCTAAGAAGGTCCAGATGTGGGCAGTGACGATCAAAGAAAAGTGAGAAAAACAGATGAAGTGATTGCGAAGGGCAGCTGGTGCCGAGAGGTAATCAGATCTTCAGATTAACAGAGTTGGAAGGGATCTTGTAGGTCATCTAGTCCAACCCGCCACCCAAGCAGGAGACCCTACACCATTTCTGACAGATGGCAGTCCAATCTATCCTTGAAAGCTTCCAGTCATGAAGCTCCTACAACTTCTGAAGGCAACTTCTGTTCCATCGGTTGATTGTTCTGTCAGAAAATTTCTCCTTATTTCTAGGTTGAATCTCTCCTTGATCCATTATTCCTTGTCTGGCCTTTTGGAGAATAGCTTGA
>JANHFL010004939.1:185884-205342 GCA_032468155.1 Oxyrhabdium leporinum
CTCAGCCAGCAAAGCTCTGGGAGTTGAAGTCCACCAGTCCTAGAGTTGCCAAGGTCGGAGACCCCTGCTCTAAATGATACTCCAGGCAGATCCCACCCATAAGGCCAAAGCAAAGGATCTTGGGAATGCTACCCACAAACACACCCCCCACGCTGCATTTCTTGCAAGATCTTGGGCAGTTCCTTTATTTGGGACAAGGGACTTCAAACTGCAGATCATTCAAACTCTTGACTACGTCTATAGGCAAATGCATTCTTTCAATTCTTTGCCCAGCATCAGACATCTCCTACGGTTGATCGTTGAGAAATCAAGAGAACTCAGAAGCCCCGGCAATGCCCAAGAAGAATGAAGCTTCCACAGGACGTACAAACACAGCTCCAGGTCCCTTTACTCGACGTCCTGGTCCTAAGAGTGGCCACCTAGAAGCCAAACATACTCCAGCCCATCAGCTGACTTCACAAGCAAAAATCCTCTCTCTTTCTTGCTCCATTACTGTAATCTGAAGTACACTGCAGTAGTACTTCCGTTAGTATCATGTAGACGTACGCTACAATCGGAAGTACACTGCAAAGGTACGTTGTCTCTGCTTGCGAACGGCCCATGGGCTTCAACTCAATGGATAACTATAAACTTCATCAGTGCAAAGACTGATAACACGCTTGAGCTTATCAGGGTTAGTTTGGCTTGTTGCTTTTGACTCTTGCCACTTGGCCACAAGGCCAGTCGATATCAATGAGTTACGTGCTCCATTTTCCAGTTCTTCTCGCTCTCTTTCTCCTCTCCGCCCTCCCCCAAGTCTTGCAGGTATGCCATCAAAACCCATCCCCTGAAAGTCCGTCTCCCGCTCGGAATGACCCCTTCCCGTTCTGATTCTTGCTCTCCAGCCTGCCAATGAACGCCGTTAGCGCCCATCAGTTGCAAGAGAAGAGAGAAACGCAGGAGCTGGCTCTGCTCGCAGCGAGGGTGGAGTGACTCAACTTACACTGAACTTCTAGGTACATGACTTGGGAATCTTGCCCAATGGTGTTGCTGGCTATGCAGGTGTACTCCCCGGCGTCCGTGTACTGAATGTCCTTCAGGGTCAGGGAAGAGACGCGAGCGTGGCTGCGGACTTCGATGCGCCCGTCTAGGGTCTAGCAGGGAAGAGAAGGAAAAGGTGGCTACGGCGTGAATTCTGGAAGAGAGGCAATGCTGGTTATGCCGAAAATACCCCTTTCGGCGGGTCAATTCTGCCCTGCAGACTAAGCTGCTTGCCTCCCATGAGCTCCTGGCAGTTTCGTAAGCCAGTTTCAGAAATTGCAGACTGGACCGCAATGGATTGGCAGCTCAGTCCAGGCTAAGCTGCCAGATGGACCCGGTTGGTCACTCTCCTGCTTCTTGTCCTTCCTATCTTCTCAAGCCAGACAAACCTGGTTGGCCAACTTCTGTATGGTCCAGCCTGTCAGTGCCCTCCTTTTTCTTTGAGGTGTTGTCCCCTCTTCTCTAGAACCCGGGCCTTTCCTTTGCTTGTGCTTCCTACGATTTGTTGGCGACGCAGATGCCTCCAAACCCCGTCTCCTTATCCCCACTGCTGCTAACACAGAACCTTTCCGCTTCTCCCTGCTTGCCTTCCCTTGGGGCCCCCTTGTGAATTAGGTTTCTTTCAGTCCTACACTTCTTGTGGTGCAGATTGCTCCTGATGTCGCTGGATCAATGACCCCTGTCCCTCTCCTAGGACAGACCAGGTTTTAGAAGGCTTGCCTGGACTTCCGTGCCCTTCCTCCCCAATCATGCCAGTTTCATGAGAATTTTTCTCTCTCTTTTGGTGGAATTATAGGCTGGCTAAAAAGGAGAAGTTTCCCTCTTTCTCCCTTCAGAGGTAATGTAAAGAGCCCAAAGAAAATCTGCACAATTGATCCTTCCCAAATCCACTGGAAAAGAGATGAGCGACCCAAAAGTGGTTTGTCTAACCCAAAAAAGGAGTGACCTCCCTGAATCAGCATTCCAAAAGGGAAACATCACCCCCCCCCCCCTTCTTGTGCATGAAGAGGCTTGTTCCAACCCCAAAGGGAACACACGCAAGCACACGCACAGAGTTGAAAGGCCCGGTTTGATCAGGTGTTGCCATGGCAACAGATGCAGGCAGAGGATGGCTGCGGCAGAGATGCCAACAGAGGCCTGGTAGCCATTCCCAACCTCAACCTCATGCAAATCAGTCAAGGGGGTCCCACTGAAACTCCTGTGGCTGCAGCACATGACTCTGGGAGGGGCAATTTAAAGACTGCGTCCTTGGAATGGCCTTTGCCGTCTTAGCTACTTCTGCTCAATTCCTCAACCGCCAATTTCAGATCCTCAAAATAAGGGACTGGCCATCCTGGAAACACTAAGATTTTCAACTCCACCCGGAAAGAAATTAACGGAAGGGAGCAGAAAGATCCCCATGTTATCAGCTGCGCACTGAACAGACAGGATCCCTTCTGTGGGCAGAGGAAGAATCTCGTGGACCTCCGTCTGCCACATAAAGGCCACTATCTCACTCACGTCTGTCTTCGTGCAATTCAGGATTTGTTCACTCTGTGTCCAAGCACAGGATAAGAGCATCTTATGACAAAAGCTCCTTCTGCTTTTGACTCTCGTCCCCCTACCTGAAGCGGAAATTTAGAGTCCCCAAAGCCATGGCTACCCTCCCCAAATCCAAATTCGATCAGCAACTGACGCACGCGATTCATTCTTTTGGGCTTCATTAAGAAACACGTGGTGGCCCATTAAATATGTACAAGAAATCCAGGCCAGAAACCAGAAACTCTGATCTAGAGCAAAGTTCTCCAAATTTGGCAACTTTAAGACTTCGATTCCCAGAATTTCCTACCCAGCCAGCCTCCGGGCTGTATTATTTTAACAACCCAAAATTGAAATAAAATCCATTCAAAGGGCCATTAACGCTCAGCCCTGTCTGATGCTTTTCCCAAATACAATAGAGGGAACAAAACAGTGGAAAAGGGACATTTTCTTCCCGAAAATAAGGAGCTGTTTAAAGCTCCAGCTACCAACCATGCTGGTTGGGAATTCTGGGAGTTGAAGTCCACAAGTCTTAAAGTCGTCAAGTTTGCAGACTCCTGATCTAGAGGGCCCTTTTCTGAAATGGCTGCAATCGGGAGATAGGCCCATTGTTTCGCTTCTGAGCTGGAATGTGAGCCAAACGTTAAAAGAGAAGAGAGTGTGTCTAATTGGAAAGAAATGAGCAAACATTTGAGCAAACACATGAAGTGGTAGATAGAAATTGCTTCGGTCCCAGGGAATGTGAGCGCTTTACATATTTTACCAACTCTGCTTCGGACTTTGGTGCCTCGGCAGCTCCAAACTTTGTGAATTTGATGTTGCACATTGTCCTGGAAAAGCTATGGGACTTTTTTAAAAGCCACCAACATCCCCAAGAGCAAGAGAACTAGCCATTTTAAGATAGGATGCTTGCTCACTCCAACATCCACTAGGATAGACCGCAGCTTCGAGTTATCCGATTGAGAGATATATACATATATACATATACATATATATATATATACACACACATATATATATACATACATATATATACATACATATAAATATAAATATATATTTCCCAGCTGAATTTATATCCTCAGCATCGGTGAAGTTACGTTGTTAACACTAGCTTTAGTTTGTTTTTGTTACTTCTACGATCAATTGGTTATTTTGCAACAGCTAAATATTTACAAACGATAGATATGTAAAGCTAGATAAAATGAACTATTGGTTCGGTAAGCTAATACCTCTTGTTTCTCGGGCCTGGTCCATGAAGCCTGGAAAGAATAGATAAATAAAACACACACGCACACACACAGAAACACACACACACAGACACACAAAGAATAATAAATTTCTTACATATGTTATGCCGTCCTTCCCGCCTCCGGCCCACCCCTTCGCCCCCATTTCAGTTACCAACGTTTATGAGTTCCCCTTCATTCGGTACACATGCACAATCCAACTATCTGGGGCAGGAAGTGCAAGGAAGGTGACCCACAAATGGAAGAAAAGCTACCTCCGTTCCCAAATATCTAGCAGTCCTTTTCAGAGACCCAGCTCATCAAACACCACAAAGCTGCTGAAAAGAAACGGATGCTGGGAGAGTCATATTTTTGCAAGCATTCAGGTTGTGTGTCGGCCAACCTGTTGCTTTCCCAACTTGATCTGCTGCAGTGAAGGGGTCCACAATCAGAAGCATGACACAAAACCAGACAACCCGAGAGACAAATGAGATGCTGGGAGGAGAGGGGGACCAACACGGCACGGTTACCCCAAGGCTTCCCCAGTGAACAATGACTGCTGTCTCGCATGCCACATCCATAACAGCAGCTCCGCTAGCAAAACAAAACAAAAAAAAACACCCTGTGTCTTAACTTTGATTTAGAACAGGGGTATCCAAGCTTGGTCATGTTAAAACTTGTGGACTTCAACTCCCAGAATTCTGGGTGTTGAAAGTCCACCAGTCTTAACATAGCTAAGCTTGGACATCCTTGATTTAGAGGCTGCCGAGAGAGGTAGACCCCTCTTTTCACTGGAGTCAAATCCAGTCCCTAATTCAAGTAACAACTGCTCCAGATATTCACACAGAAATTTAAATTGTGGATGGACATCTCATTGTTACAGTTCAATGCCACCATCTGAGGAAAAGGCCTCCAGGCCGCATTATTTTAACAATGCAAAATTGAAATAAAATCCATCCAAAGGGCCATTAGCGCTCAGTCCTGTCTGATGCTTTCCCCAAATATAATAGGGGGGGGAGGGGGGAAAACCACGGAAAAGGAGCATTTTCTTTCGGAAAATAAGTGTCATCTATGAACCAAAGAGTTCTAGGCTTCAGAACTTCCTTATACAGCTTTAGAAAAAACATACCTCTATTTTCATAATATTGAGCCTAAGTTTGATAAGGAACAGCAATAGAAAGCACTTTCCAACATATAGAAACATAGTTTACAAGCCCGCTATTTATTTTTAAATTATATTTATGTGGATAACTCTCACAGAAGAATCCTGCCAGTTCTGAGAGGGAAAAGTGGGCTGGATATTTGAAGGTCATGTTTAAAAAGGTATGTAATTTTTTTTTTTTCAGATGGAGGCACTTTGAATCAGATGAAAGTTCAAAATAAGAAGTGTGGCAAATTTATGTGGCGCTTTACAAATAACCGGGGCAAATTTGAGTGGTAAAATGTAAGTAAATGATGCAGTTAGATAGCAGAATCTTCCCCAAAGGTCTTCTGGAAAAGAGAATACTGATATTTTCCCCAGATTTATAGGCCCTTTTTATAACATGACACCTGACTGACAGATGTAACATAATTTTTGCAAGTTTTATTTATTTTTTATTTAAAAAAAAAGAATAATTGTACAAAATCTACCATTTTTTTAACCTACAGCGGTAGCCGCAAAATTCAGCAAAGAATTGCTGCCCCAAGCAGTTACAACGAAAGCTCGGGCACTTTAGAACAGGGGTGCCCAACCTTGGCAACTTGAAGACCTGTGAACTTCAACTCCCAGAATTCCCTAGCCGGCCAGCTACGCTATTCTATGCTGCCTGGGGAATTCTGGGAGCTGAAGTCCCCAGGTCTTCAAGTTGCCAAGGTTGGCCAGCACTGCTCAATTCCTGAACCATCAATTTTAGATCCTCGAAATTAGGAACGGCCACCGGGAGAACCCAAGATGTTCAATTCCATCCGGACACAATTGGTGGAAGGGGGATTATTTGACTTGTTTCTGCTGAAACGTGGCAGCTGCCTTCAACAGAGGCAGGGGTCTGATGGTTAGAAGGAAAGCGGGGGGGGGGGGGGGAATTACGGCTAAAGGTTTCCTGAAAACCATCTACCACCTGCTATCAGAGAAAGAGGTCTTCTAAACCCAGGGCTTCTGCTAAACCCACAGGGGTCAGAGAAGAAGATTAACCCCAAGCAAAGATGAGGAAAGCCTGCGGTTGGTCTTAAAGACCGCCAACCGGTGATTCCATCTGCAGGACACTGTAGCCGGCTAAGAAAGACCCGGGTCCCTGTTGAAGGACTAAGTTCATCGGGTGACTCTGGGCCAGTCGTGTATTTTTTCTACCCTATCTATCTTGCAGGATTACCGCTGCAAGGATAAAATTAAGGGAGATTCCCTCCCTTCCCACGAATGTGTCTCAAGAGAAAAGATGGCAGTGTAACAATAAAACAACATAAAATCACTGGAAAACAAAGGCGATTATTTTGCATAGTGTGATGTGACGAACCAAATTTCCTCCTGTTATCCAGATTGGTCTGGAAGATGCTAAATCGAGAAAGGCTGTAATAAAATGATTCCTTCTTCCTTCTTTTCTTTTTTAAGCAGCCATTGATAATAACTGTTGCTGTTTTTTTTGAGCACTGATAATCCCAAAGGATCCTTCCTTCACTATCATTCTGCTGCACTGTGCTTGGAAGGCAGGGCTGCATTAACAAGAATGCCACAGCGCAAGCAACTGAGCAATGCACAAACCAGGATAAAATGCAGAGGCCACACTGCTGAAAACCAAAGAACAGCTGCAGCTCTGAGCAGCATGCATCCAGCAAGACTTCCAGCCCACTGGCTCCACGTAAGAAATTAATCCTTAAAACAAAACAAAACAAAACCAAAACATCTTTCGCAGTTCTTTGGTATCGATCGTCCAACCTCAGAGGTGAAAGTTTCAAAAATAGTTAGCAGTTTGACAGCCATTCCTGGAAGAGTCCTCTACAAAACCGGTAGTATTTTCAAGGGGAAAATGTCAGGGAGAACTATTCTGTCCTATTCTGCGTGTGAAACACATCGTCCCTTCCCAACGCCGTTAGCGCTGAAGGACGGCGGAGCTGCCTTCCCTTAAGCCAGGCCCAGCTAGGTCAGCTCTACCCAAGCCTTCCTTGAACCGATCTTGGATTATTGGAGCTAAACGCCCGTCCGGCAAGAAAGCCAGGCAAAGCCGGAGCTCTGCGCCCTGGCAGTGGGGTTCTTGGGAGGATCAGACCTTTCCAATCCTAGCCGTAGTCAAAAGGATTTCTACAACTGAAGCTACGTAGGTCCCCTTGGCTCCTCCTCGTGGATTCTAAACACGAGACCCAAGCAGGAGCCTTGCCAAAAATGATCCCCGGCAAGCCAGTCACCAGGCGGATTGTCCTCCAAAATGATTCATCTCGCGTGCCATGGTTATCCCTCTCCGGCAGTGGCCCCCAAACTTTTTGGCACCAGGGATGTTTCCCGGAAGACGATTTTTCCATGGACCCGGGGGGGGGAGGAAGGGGGGAGGGATGGTTTTGCGCACAATCTGGATTCCTCGCGGGTGCAATTGATGGCAGGGTTTCACGTGGCTCGGTTCCTAACAGGCCACGGCCGGGTTGGGGACTCTCGCTGTACGGCACAAAAGAGGAAGGTCCATTTGGTGGACCAAGAGCCCAGCTGTTGGTCTATCAAGGCAGTATCCTGACCTGTGGGAAGCCCTCGAGGAGAGAGAGCCCTTAGTATGATGCTGTGACGCTACTCGCCTTCGAGTCCAGGTCCCAATTCCTTCCCTTTTTAATAGGAGCCTCAGTGCAGGAGGGTTTGATCTTGCAGCTACGGGACTTCAGATCTCCGGTTGTGCAAACATCTGCCTTTCCAACCGGATCCCGAAGGCAGGAGACCAAGCCCAGGTCCCATTTGGCGGGCTTGCTTTTTTTATTTCCAAACTGCTAATTATTTTTGCCAGCAAGGACAGCAACGATTTCCAGAAGTGAGCAATGACGGGTAAGAAGCAAACACAGAGGCAGGCATGGCTTTTGCGCCTGAAATGATGTGCAGCGCGAGTACGAATGCAGGCGATCAAGAGAAAAGGGGAAAAGACCCGTCCACAAGCTAATGGTGTTCCAGAAAAAACTTTTTCGGGTTCTCCTTTGCCCCTCACCCCCCTCTCTTCCTCAAGGCAACTTATAAATTTGGCAAGAGCTGCTGGAACGGCAGTGCACGCTGAAGCCAGAGCACTCGAGACTGGAATCAAGTTGATCCCGATCATCTCTCGCCTGTTGCAAGGCTCTTCTTGGGCATGGATGGATGGCTCAACTTCAACCGACTCTCTAGAGACATTGAGGATGGATGCATTTGGTTAGGA
Source organism: Oxyrhabdium leporinum (assembly GCA_032468155.1). Taxonomy (NCBI): domain Eukaryota; kingdom Metazoa; phylum Chordata; class Lepidosauria; order Squamata; family Cyclocoridae; genus Oxyrhabdium; species Oxyrhabdium leporinum. Next base: position 194,010 of record JANHFL010004939.1, read on the forward strand.
GACTGGATTAGTCCCTATTGAAATGCTAGTTTCAAAGCGAGATCAGGAGGACTGCGGAAAAATAAGAAGGTGAGTTGGTCAACCTCACCTTCTGGGATGAAAAACCATCATGACATCAGGGGGCTTCTGTCCACAATGACGCCGTGAGACACGTGGTGTCACTTGCTGGTTTCTTCAGAATGAATTTGTACCCTGTTATCGTAATGCTTAGAGAGCCTTCCTCCACCAAGACCTTCTAAGTCTCTCTGAGCCCCACTACTCTCGACAGGAGGGCTATCCAATCTTGGCAACTTTAACACCTGTGGACTTCTACTCCCAGAATGGCAGTGGAATTCTGGGACTTGAAGTCCACAGCTCTCAAAGTTGTCAAGTTTGGACTCCCCTGCTCTACATTATGCTAGACTACTACTCCCATTTCTCCAGACAGCCTCGCAGGAGAGGTCCTGCTGTCTGTGGGTGGACCTGTAGCTTGCCACTTCCTAAACGGGTAGAGATGATCTTCTCTGACTTGGCTGTTTTCCTGTGACAGTCCGCCTCCCCTTCATGAGAGACCCCTTTCGTAAGCTCCTCCTGAACAAATGTTGGCCTTCCCAACACTAAGGCCTCCTCCTGATTGATAACTTTCCAATTGCTTAAAAAAAATAATTGTAATCTTATCTGCAAGGAGTCAAGCTGGTGAAGGTTTTGTGGCTCCAGCTTTGGATTCAGCCAGGACTTCTGGCCAGGTTTCCCTGCTGAAGAGCGGGCTTTCTCCGCGGGTCCAATTCCACTGCAACAACGAGCTTCCTTCAGCAGTGGAGAACTAGGTGTTTTCAGAGGTTCAGGAGCTATTTTTGATATTGCCTGCGTGCAAATTACAATTAGCTACGGCTGACCTATCAAGCTTTGGTTTCAGCGTGCACGGCTGCATTGCTAGGAGAACCCCCAAAAGGTCCGGCCTCTCTCCCCCTCTGTCTTTGGGGCTGAGAACAGGTGGGTCTAGGAGAAAGCCATACCTTCTCTTCACTGCTGATGTTCCGAGAAGAGGTCCTCCAAGTGATGGAGGGGATGGGATCGCCTGAGGCCTCGCAGGTCAGAATGATCTGATCTTCCAGCTCCATTGCAGTTTTGTTCTCCACAAAGGTGATTTGGGGTTTTGCTAAAGGAGGGGTAAAAAAAAAAAAAAGAAGAGAGAGACAGACAGACCCCCAGTTGATTGGACAGCTGGAGATCACAGATCCTTCTGCTGGTAGCTCACTGTCAAGAAGGAGGTCCCCGATTGCTAAGGGGGCTGCTATGAGAAGTGCCACGTGATCCAAAGATCCACGAGGTAACTTGCAGATGTGGACACATTCTGCATATTTGAATGGGTCTAAATTAATTGCGGGATAAAAACCAAACGAACCAAGTCTTTGTCATCTTTTTTTTCAGAAAACAGCCATCAAGCTATGCAGCCTAGGGAAATTCACCAGGCACATTCCTTTTGCCTTTCAGAACTTGCTTTACAACACTAAGGACTAGAAACCTACTTGAAATACTCAGATATTAGTTCTACCCTTGACTTGCTGGTAGACAAGCCAAGTCCGGCTCCCGAGACTCTGGTTTTGAAGGAAACGAAAAGGAAGAGCGAGGAGCTGTGAGGACCGCCTACCGAAGACTTTGAGGTGGATGGTGGCGTCGTGCTCCCCCGCTTTGTTCTCGGCGATGCAGACGTATTCGGCCTCGTCGTTCTTCTCCACCCTGTGGATGGTCAGCTCGGAGCCATCGTAACTGAAGCCGTACTTCTCCTCCTCCTCCCCTCGTTCTATTACTTCTCCGTCCCTGCGGGAGAGAAAGCCCACGGGCAGAAACGGACGTTACCCGAGACGCCGATTGGCTTCTGTACATAATTTAGAGGCTGCCCGACTCGTTGTGACCCTGGAAGGCTTACAGTCGCGACAAAGCTTCTGGGAGAAAAACGGTCCGTTCCTCACATTTTTGTTTCATGCAAGTTAATTATGGCCAAGGCATTAATTCGCTGGGCTGCTTTGCTACACAGTGTTGTAAACCGGCCAGAGTTACTCCATAGCGAGTAGTCATATACATTTAATAAATCAATGTGCTCTGAGATCACTTATCTTCTGTAGTGCTAAGACCCACTAGTGCCATGGGAAGAGGGAACCAGTTTGGTCCAGTGGTGAAGGCTTAGAAGGTTTAGAAACAAGGAGACAGTAAATTCTAGGCATGACCAGGAGATAGTGAGTTCTAGTCCCGCCTTAGGCACAAAAGCCAGCTGGATGACTTTGGGCCAATCACCAGGAGACGGTGAGTTCTAGTCCTGCCTTATCCAGGGAAGCTGGCTGGGTGATTTTGGGCAAATCGCCAGAAGACGGTGAGTTCCAGTTTCACCTTAGGCATGAAAGCCGGCTGGGCAATTTTAGCCAGTCCTTCTCTCTCTCAGCCCAATTCACCTCACAGTGTTGTGGTGGGGAAAATAGGAGGAAAATGTGGTGGATGTGTTTGCTACCTTGAGTTATTTATAAAAATAATGATGATGGGATACCAATGAATACATGAGCAAGCCCCCCCCCCTCCTCCTCCAACCTCAGAGACCCCTCTTACTTGGTCCAACTGATGATGGGCTCTGGGAAGCCATCAGCGTCGCACACTAGCTTGACCGACTGGCTGAGATTGGCAGTGGCGTTGACCGTCCCCTGCCGAGAGCGAACGGTGGGAGGCACTGAAAGGAAAGAGGGAAGTGGAGTCAGGCCTGCAGGCCCCTTCAGTGGCAAAAGAGGAGTGGGCGAGACCCCTGTGAGGTGGACTCATTTGTGGGCCTCTCTTCTACGCTCATCTTTTCTTGGCCCGATTCCAACAGGCCGATTAGAATTTGAGGCCAACTGCTCTTCGTCCCTCTAAGCTCCCTCTTCTTTTTTAAAAATTTTGAACGTTTGTTTATAAAAAATGGGAATAATGGGAAAGTAAGGGAGGAAAAAGGGAAGGGGGAAAAATGTAGCGTTAAAAACAAAGCATTGACTTTAGCACAGTAGAATAAGAGAACAACCTACAGCCTCAACTTTTTACTTTTATATAGTATCTAGCCCTTTCTACAACAAAAAAAAACTATCCAATCAGCAAAACCCAAAGTTTCCTTTTTTCCCCCACCTCAAGCATAAAGTCCAGAAACGGTTTCCAAGTGGAAACAAAGCTAGCTGCTTTCTTTTCTTCAATTAAAGTTAACTGAAGCTCCATCTCCTGAACAGGCCATCTTTCTACAGTGCTTGTCAGAAGAAACATGTGCACGAATCCGAAAACATGTCCAAAGAGCCATCTGTTACTTTAAGGTTTGTTAGCATCATACTGGTTATATTGCTGCATTTGATTGCTTAAAGACATAATTGATGCAGAGCACGGCAGGAGGAAATAAAAAGTTTAGAGTTCAGCTTTCCCTGAAAAGGATGCCCACTTTAATTGCTCAGGTTTATGCGATCGGCTGTCAGAGTCCTAAAGGTACCCATTCACACGCTTATGACTTCACTTTTGGTTAGAGAGCATCAATCCCTGCGTGCATTTGGCGGAGGCAGCAGTGAAGAGGTTGAGTTACTGGGATGTCTAAATGTCCAGGGTGGTATTTATCAACTCATTGAAGCAGAAGGCACCAACGCAACACTTGTGCTTTTCTGTCAGGCTGCCCAGGGACTTGAGGAACATGACTTGCTTGAGATCCAACCAGTGCCAAGGAGCTGAGGACAATCTCTTCGAGCTGCCCTGGAAATCATTATCACGGGAAGACAGCTGCCAAACTATCTTCTAGCTTGTCCATAACCCAGAAGGGCTAAATGAAAAGTGAATGGTCTCTCTGTCTATTCTTTCATTTCAAGCTTGCCGAATAAGCTCTGCATTGAAACTCTAATCAGTGAGCAGAAGGAGACCACTTGTCAGCTAGCAATCCTCCTGCCTTCCCAAATGGATGTTCTCCAGATGTACCATCGTAGGTGAACAGAGATGGGCTGGCCTGGAATGCTGGGAATGGTGGCCTTGGCCTTCTGGAGGACACAAGACTCCGGAGACCTGAAAGGGATGGAGATACCAGGTGCAGCACCCAAAGCTCACATGCCTTCTAATGCGAGATGCTCACCATTCACGATGATCCGAATATCCCTGAAGTCCACCTCTCCTCGGGCCAAGATCCTCCCTTCGCAGCGATACATGCCCTCGTCACTTTTCTTTATCCCTCTGATCTGGAGGTAGTTATTGCTCAACACCACAAACCTCACTGGAAAGAATGGAAAAGAGAGGTTGACAGACATAAGCTTGGCCCTCAGGAACTCGTGGCTCTCTATCTTGGGCAAGCTTTGTAATGTGTCATGCATACTCCTTTCATTACAAATGGAAAGAGCTTCTTGGAAAGAGCCAAGTCCAATCATACCACAGTTACTGAACTCAGCCTACAGTTTGCCTCCCAGATGTTTAAGATTGACCTATCAGTCAATCTACATCTGGCAACTTCATGCCAGAGGTCCAGGCTTCACTCATTCTGGTGCTTTGCTCTCCAGAAGTAATCTAGAACATTAAAGTTATGTGGAGGGCTTCCTGCACACGCATGTACACAGACACAGACACAGACACAGACACACACACAGAGATACACACACTTACCATCTTTCTTCAGGACCACATCTCTGCCCATGTGCTTCCACATAATCGTGGGAGGCAGTGAGGAGACAATATCGCAGATAATAACTGCATCTTCTCCTTCTTTGAATTCCTGTGGGCTGGGGGCATGTTGGAAGGTCAGCTTCTCTGGAAAGTAGATGCAGGGGAAGGGAAGAGTAAATCCCGAGCTGGTCAGAGTTCATGCAGCAGACATGCTAGGCGGATGAGGAGAAGGTCTCCTCTTTTCAGCTGAAGAAGACACCAGGAACCTTGCAAATCAGCTCCTCGAGCAAGTAGCTAACCACTAGGCTGCTAATGGATGCATGAGAGCTTTTCACTTTGGAAATTCTGCCCTGTCAAATACTGACATGAAGCTACAAGAAGTACATAAAACTCATTCACCTTAATAAAAATTAAGGATTAATTGAAAATGTACATCTCAGGAGTGAAGGTTGGACTTCCTCATCTCAATCAGGTACCAATTTCAGAAGGGACTTTGCTGGGAGGAGGCATAACAAAAGGATCCATCATAAAAGTTGCATCTCTTCTTAAGTGGAAGACGTCTCCAACCGTGGCCACTTTAAGCATGGCTGGTTGGGGAATTCTGGGAGTTGAAGTCCACAAGTCTTAAAGTGGCCAGATTTGGAGACCTCTCTTGTACGGGGCAGGATTCCTTACAGAGGGGAAAGTAGTTCTCTCATTTCCCACCCAGCCCGCCCTTCTCCAGCCCAACCACTTACGAAAGATCTTCACGTTGAGTGTGGCCTCTTCCTCCCCTTCCTCACTGGAGACCACACATTTATAGATGCCGGCGTCATCGATGTTAGCGTTATAGATGGTGAGAGTGGAAGAATCATCTGACCGGACCACGGAAATGTGCTGCTGGTTTGTCGTCAGCTTATCACCATTGGGAGCAAACCAGAAGATTTCTTTGGATTTGGCATCACCAGTCACTGAAACCAAGGAAGAAATCCAGGCAGAAGCTGTGTTAGGGTGTCTGCTGGGTAGGTGGCACTGGCAGCCTTTCAAGACAGCCAGACAGAACCAAAGTCACGCAGGCCAACACCTGATTGTGCAGCTACTCACCTTGACATAAGAAAAATTTGGATTCTCCAACAGGCACCTCCACCTTATTTGGAACTATGTTCACCTGAAGAGAGACTGGAAGATAGAAAGAACCACCATGAGGTTACGATGTTCTTGCACACCAAACAAGGAAAGGTGTCTTCTCATATTAATTGCAAAACTGAATGTCCGCAGAAGACTGTTAGGTCTAAGACTCTGGGCTGGGTTAAGACTACAGTCAACAGGAGTGCTGATTTACCATCAGCTTATCTGGTACATAGGAGGTGAGGTCTCGGCAACACAAGGGAACAACCACCAACGATATTACAACAACAGGGGCCATCAACACCCCAATCAATCAATAAGAAGCCACACCCAACCAGGCACCACATAAATACTATGCACAGAATCGCCCAAAGCAGTGCTTCTCAACATTTTCTTCACCATGGAACCCCTTTAGATACCTTTTGTGAGCACAGACCCCCAGGACTTAACAAGATTTAAATCATAAAATTTCTTCAAGCCTTCGCAGCCCCCCCTGTGATGACATCATGGCCCTCCCAGGGGTCTGGGGACCGCAGGCTGAGATCCACTGGCTTCAAGAACCCATTCCAGTAGGGAGAAGTTCCCTGAGGATGGGCACATGTCCGTAAGCTCAGAAGACTAAACCTCTGGCCCCGGTGACCGATCCAGATTGGATCGTGGGTTAAGACTGTTAGGGTATACATTATTTCCACAGCAAGGAAGATAAAGCAGGAATGGTTAAATTGATTATTTTATTCAAAGAGGAAAATATGTTTTCATTTGGATATCACTTCTGGAATTTGTGCTTGTAAAGAAAAAAAATGAAACGTTGATTTTGGTTTTGTTGATTATAAAGATTTGGTAGTATAGGAATGGCTAGTTATATATTAATATGTAAAAGCAAAAAAGTTGAGGTTGGAATATGTTTATCTTGTACTAAGAAGAGTTGGAAGTCAATGCCCCCTTTTCTTTCTTTTTCTCTTTCCCCTTGTATCTCTCCCCCCTTTTCCCCACTCCTTTTCCTTCCCTTAATTTCCCATGTTTTACTTCTCTTCTTTGTATTTTATATAATAAAATAAAACCTTAATAATACTGTAAAAAGACTGTTAGTGTAGTGAAGATGCTGTATGGATTTCTAACAAGATTATCGGCATAGATCTGACCATCCTTGCAACATAAAATTAGAATACATCCGGTTACAAAAGTTAAGAAAAGCCATTTTAACGATTTCTCTGTAAGAATTAAGAGGTTTTCCACACGGTTCTTTTCTTTCTAATTCTTTCCGCTCACATGGCTTCATTGGAGGAGAGAGACTTCCCTTCCCCCCTCCCCATAATGTGCCAGCTACTCTTTTGCTCTATTTTATTTCTGGGTAATCCAATTTTGCCCGTCCATTCTCCTTTAGCATAATTCACTCCCAGGCAGAATGACAGCACTGGACATCATCATCATCCCAATGAAAGGTTGATTAGATTTAGTGCAGCAAAGACCTAAATAGCCAAGACCGAGCAACCTTGGGGCCGTTCGCCTCTTCCCTGCCTCCCTCAGGCATGCTGCGTAGGGCCAGCTCAGTGGGGCTGCCCGCGCAAGGTCCCAAGGGGGTCTTTGGGGTCAAAGTCCACAAGTTGTAGTCGCCCACTCTGGTCTTAGGCATGGATCTCCGCAAAGAGCAGTTTCCAGAGAGTGACTTCTCTTTGCTTCTTGCTGGATGGAGAATGAATAACCCTAAGGCATCTATTTGGAACAAATCAGGCCAAAGATTCACTGGAGAAAGCCAATTATGCTTCGAAGAGTTTGCGGGAAAAGGAAACCAGGCGCCAAAGAAGACGGTAGCTGGACACCATCAAAGCTGACATCAGACAGAGCTTAGAATAACACAAAGGAGTAGTTCAAGATCGGAAGATGTGGAGAGACCTGGCCCACAGAGTCGCCAAGAGGGAGACACAACTGAATGGCTTTCGTCGTCATCATCATGGCATCTATACCAATTCGAGCATAAGGTTGCCATGAAAAATGTTAGGAAGGCCTGGCTCAGCTTCGTCCCAGGGCCAGGAGGTGCTTGCAAAGCCCTCCCTCCACGGAACACGCCCTCCTCTCTGTGCAGCTGGCTGAGATTCTTTCTAATGGCCTCCGCGCCCACAACGGCATTCACAATCTCTCCCAAACCTTGGCATCGGAAAGCGTTGTGGTCTTTCATGAAAAGTAATGAGCCATTAGAGAAGACGTAATTGGATGCTGGCTCCCATCGGTGGATACATTTGCTGGAGCTTCCTGCCCTAACGAGTCCAGGTCAAAGAAAGATTTCAAGAAAGTCTGACCTTAATGCGAGCAATTTCTAAATTGCAGTCATTAGTTGGATGGAAAACAATCACCTTAATAAAAGAACTGCTTGGCCCAGCATAGTCAAAGCATTCCCCACCCCCGGTCTCTTATCGCTGCAAATGCTTAATCTGTTCCACCCTTTAGTGGCCCGTTCCTACAGGACTGGCTGTGTTTTTTTTTGAGACGGTTGGACCACAGACCCACTGGTTTCAAGTGCCTCTATGCAAGAACTTAAAAGCTGGAGGGGGGTCGCTGTCCAGCATCTTGTTTATGTGGCCCATGCATTGACTGGGTACCACAGGAAAGTGATAGCAAACAGCCTCACTCCAAGGAGAGAGACAGTTAAAAATCTTTTGTCTGTAAGCCGGTGGATGGTCCTCCTAAAATAAACAGAAAGCGCCATGGTTAGAAACGTTTAGCGTTTCCTGATTTACTGTCTCCGAGGCAGTCGCTGTGATTGTCCATATTCCACAATGATCTACAGGAGGGGTCACTGCTGACAGCAGGGCTGGCCTGCTGCAGAAAAGCATCCGTGTCTGGCTTGAAATATGCTCTTCACCAGGAAAAGGCCAAAGGCATCCTCCGGTCAGATCAGCCACATAGCTTGACCCCTTCTTCTCTGAACATCCACCTCACCCAAATGGCATCAAATAATGAAAACCACTCCCTGCATTTATTTTCATGTACCTGGATAAATGCTCTGCAGTGAGCGTTCTTCACGAAATTGGAGAGCTCGTGTTTTCCATGCATAGTTCTTAAATTCAGCCTTTGACAGGTGAAGGCTGAGCAGGAGGACATCCTGTAGAATTAAGTATTTTGTCTATTCTCCAAAGAAAGTGCAAGGCGTATGTTGCATCTAATCATGAGATCCATCATCTGTGACAAATTTAATCAACTAAACACACACACACACACACACACACACACACACACACCGCAAACCAAATCCAACAGAAAGCAAGGAATGCATAAATAAATAAGCAAACGGGAAAGCAAGCAAGCAAAGAATATTGTAGAAAATGTCAGTTCCATTTCCATTTGCAGGATTAAATCTTGCTTTAGCTGGGAATTCTGAATTCTAGAATCTCAGGCTTTCCTCGACCACCGCTATTCCTGCCCGTTTACACAGTTTTGACTCGTTTCCTTCCTTGGTTGGTTTCATGATAAAAAGGTGAAAAGTCGAGGTGATTCCTGCCTAATTCCTGACTGTTACGTGAAGGTACGTTATCTCGCTCATCCTTACACAGAAGAGCTGCACTAACAGAGAAAAGTGTGCAAGAGTCCAAAAACAGAGCTTGTCTGACTCATTAAAGCAACTGTGTCTTTTTTTCAGGATTTTGTCACTTAAGGGAGGGATGTTTCCACGGCAGGCCACACTATCCTGGAAACAGACACGATTGCATTGATTCGTTGCAAACAGAGGTTTGTTCACCCTCCCATCCCAGAGCTCTTCTTTCAAATGGTATCTGGGACACCTCGCAGCCTTTAAAGGCACAGAGAGAAAATTATGCTTTTGGAGGACTACACGGATTGACTCTTATGTGGTCCTCCTGGAAATTGTGGCTGAGTGGCAAGCTTAAAGTTTTGAAATAAAGATGCTATTAGCAGACTTTGGCCATTTTCCAACCCCTGAGATTTCACGCCCCATTGTGGGGGATAAAAACGTGTCATCTTGCAAGCCTCTAGGAAAGGAAGGCCCTCCCCACATACCTGCTCCAGTTCGAGCATAATAAGGCACACCACAGACTGTATGGCTAGAGATTAAATAATCCTCTCTCTTCTCCATGTTCTACAGCAGAGCTCCATCAATGGAGGACTTGCAGAGTTGTGCTGGACCCCAACTCAAAATCAACTGTTCCCACCAAATGACATAAAATATGGATGGGATCTCCTAAAATCAGACACAAGATCTCATGCAAGGAGGCCCAAGGTTTCAGCACCTTGAGAGATGGACAGTCTTGGGAGAGATCTAAAGATCTTGCGCCATGTGGCGATCCGTCGACATCTTGTCAGGTGTCGTGGGATTACAGAATGATACCCAGGGCCCAAAAAATTGGCTGGCCCCTGTTGCATGCCTTCATCATGCCTTAGTGATGATTTCGAATTGTGGAACTAAGACGAAACAAGAGCAAAACCCAGAATCTGCATAGTGAAAATCTGAATTTACGGCATTCAAAGATTCCTTGTGGGGGCAGGAAAGTGTATCTTTGGAAATTCTGCACCTCTTTGGAGGGAAACGAAAGCCAGAATTACTTCCTTATAAATTTCCTCTGCATTCAGCTGGGCCCGCTGAATTGTCACCATATTTAGTTGGTCAATTGGGAAGCTTCAACACATCTTCCTTGAATGAGATCAGCTCTTCTCCCAAGTTTTGAGGATACGGCAGCTCTTCTCCTGGTTTTAACACATTCTTGCCGGTTCTGAGTATGTGTGTCTGTGTGTGATGGCAGTGGTGGAAATCAACATAAAAAATCAACATCTACGGAGATTCTCAGTTATCCAGGTCATGGTTGTCCCCAAGGTGTTTTTTCCGAAGGCAATTGGGCATTCTTTGTTTTTCCTTGAAGATGTATCACTTCTCGTCCAAGAAGCTTCTTCGGTTTTCTGAAGAAGAACTGAAGAAGCTTCTTGGGTGAGAAGTGAAACATCTTCAAGGAAAAAAAGAAACCCCAAGAAAGTCCAGTGGCCTTTTGAAAAATCACCTGTGGGATAAGAAATTAATATTTCACTTGGACTGCTACTCCCCCCACCCCATGATAAGCAGATTAGCGTTGTGTTCCAATTCAGTTGCAATCAAGGCCCCTGGAAATTATTGGTTTATATTAATTCCTCTTAATGAGAACTACAGAAACGACGGATGTTTGATAGAAATGCATCTGCTTGCTGGCTCTGAGTAGATTCAAGTTCCAACTCTTGAAAGCTTACTTGGAAGGGAGCCCTTAAGGACTTAGCACTTCTGGGTAAATGCCCAGGACTGCCTTGTTAATAACCGTTTTATGATTATTTGGCAAGGCTAAAACTGAGGGTGGAGCTTTCCCTATAATTCTGCTGCAGTTCTGGGTTCTGCCAGTTCAGTCTTTCTCTGCTTTCTACCAAATAGCCAAAACGTAAGAAGCTCCCTCCAAATCAGGCTTCCTATGTTCCAGGAGTTATTGCGAGAACTGAAACGGAATAATCTCAAGTCAAGAAAGTCCTTTCTCCAATCAAGCAACTGCACTGTTTTGAAGAAAGAGAGAGAGAAAGAGAGAGAAAGAGAAAGAAAGAAAGAAAGAAAGAAAGAAAGAAAGAAAGAAAGAAAGAAAGAAAGA
>JANHFL010004939.1:228638-246580 GCA_032468155.1 Oxyrhabdium leporinum
CTGAATGGATATCATCAACTTCTTCTTCTTCTTCTTCTTCATCATCATCATCTACAAGATGACACCGTTTGAGAAGAATGGCATGATCCACAACTTGGCCTTTTCACTTCCCGCATTTCCTCAAAGCTGAACTAAAAGTTGTATGGCAAAGAGACTCAATTTAAGAGATAATTAACGGGAATAGGTGGGATTGCTCAACTCTCTTCTCCCAGCACCAAAGAAAATCTCTTGCTATCTACTCCTAGTGTAGAAAAAAATCACTGCAGGTAGCTCTTGATTTACGATGGTTGCTTGAGTGATTTGCTTAATGGCCATGTGATTCATTTACACTTGTTTTATGACCGTGGTAAGAATGGTTATAACGTTGAGTCCGGTCCTGTGGTGCCTCGACTTACAACTGCAATGACTTACAAGCAAAATTCCAGGATCTATTGCGGACTTAAGTCGAGGACTACCTGTGCTAGATTCCCAGAGAAGAGATTGATCAAGGACAATGTGTCACCATGATTCCTCTGGACGCTTCGTGGGCTGAAGTATTTCAAAGTCAGAAGCTGCTGAAAGAGGCAAGCACAGCTTCTTGCTCTGCCCATTAATTTCTTAGGAAAGTAGCTAGACCGTTTGAGGAAGAAATGCTGGGCTGAACAACAGAAATTGACCGGCAAAGAGCTCCTGGCAAATCTAATCAATACGTTAATGCAGTAATTTACCTTTCCCTCCTTAACACATTCTTTATGATAAAGCAAAGGAAGAGGATATGGAAGAGCTTAAAAGGGTATCAACAGAAGGTGGTTTCTTTCAGTACAGCAAGATGTGGTCCCTTGACCTCAGTTTGCTGAATACGCCACCGCAGAATAAGGAGGAAGAGCATCTACAGAGGTGCATCCAACCTTGGCAACCTGTGGACTTTAACTCCCAGAATAGCTGGCTGGGGAATTCTGGGAGTTGAAGTCCAGAGGTCTTCAAGTTGTCAAGGTTGGACATCCCTGCTCTACAGAGTAAAAAGCTCCACCTGGGAGCATTTTCTAACTCTATCCAGCCAGCTTCGTTGAAGCTCTGCTTAAAAACTGAAAAACAGCACATACGTAGGAAGACCCATAACACATCCGAAGAATAGAATAACAGAATAGCACGCTTGGAAGGGACCTTGGAGGTCCTCTAGTCCAACCCCCTGCCCAAACAGGAGACCCTCTACCATTTCAGACAAATGGTTGCCCAGTCTCTTTTTAAAAACCTCTAGTTTTGGAATGTCCACAAGTTCTGGAGGCGAGTCGTTCCACTGACTAATGGTTCTCCCTCATCAGGAAATTTCTCCTCAGTTCTGGGTTCAAACTCAAGTTTTCAACACTGAAAACTACGTTCAGCTGAACCCACTTCAATTGAAAATGTTGAACTGGGTCCTTCAGGGACCCAGTTTACAATAGAACTAATGCTTGACCCAAAACACGCCTGCAGCGTTTCAACAATTCCAAGTACGGGCATGCTTCATTTTTACTACGCTTCGGTTTATTGCTCTTCGCAGATATTCCAGGGTGTTGTTTTTTTTTACAAGGCCCTCCACCAGTCAGAGAATACGACTCGCTCAGATGAGGACCAGTGTTTTTTTAAACAATAAAGTGTTTTGTAATTAAGGTATGTACCTTGTTTTCTTTAGACGCACTGCTGCTGCACGCTTAATAGTCCGCAGCAGGGGGTGAACCTCACTTTTATTTGCGTTGGGAAGCCAAAATATTTGTGGGACTTGCTTTATTTTGTGATAATTCACTTTATGGCAGTGGTCTGGAACCGAAGCTGCAAGATCTCCGAGGTACGCTTGTAATTCTTTCCAGGCAATAAAGGAAGTTCTTACGTAACTCTCCCTCCTCAAACCCTCTGCGGTTGTGGGCCGGGAGAAACGGTCAGGAATAACAGCCAGGCTGATATTCCCAGGAAATTCTCTCTCTCCCATTAGGGATCCAGAAATGGAAGAACTGGGTTTCCAAGTACAGATAATCCTTGAATTCAATGACTGTTCCTAATTACAACGGCACTGGAAAAAAAACCGAGTTACGGCCATGTTTCATACTTACAACAGTTGTAGCATCCCCAGAGTCTGTGATCAGAATGCATCCCCATCGGATGCTTGGCAACTGACGGTTGCAGTGTCCGGGGGGGGGTCACGGGGTCCCCCCCCTTTGCGACCTTCTGACCAGCAAAGTCAACGGGGGAGCCAGATTCATGTCCCAGCCATGCTTTCATTTAACAACTGCAGGGACTTACTCAATGGCTGTCGCAGGAAACATTGTAAAGCGGAAGCAACAATCACTCCACAACTGTCTCGCTTAGCGGCATAAATTCCAGGCTCCGTTGGGTGTCCCGACTTGAGGATTACCTAGTACCAAGGATTCAAAACCATCGAAAGTTCAAGCTGCTGTTGCAGTTCGAACCGTGTTCAGAATTTCAACCCGAGTTGCAGAAACCCTGACATGAAGAAGGCTTCCTTGGCTTTTGAGTCCTTACATCTGTTCCCCACAAATCACATCAAACACACTCCTCTCTCTGTCTCTCTAGCCTACAGACAAGTTATATCGACAATATTTCTGGACAGATGGCCCGCTTCAGCCCACACTCTCAAGACATGAACAACAAGAGCATTGCCTCTTCAGTCAGTTTGAAACCCAAACCAGGCAACCGGCTGGCTCCATGAAGTTGAGAGACACGGCTCTTAAAATAACTCCCAAACTAGTCAAAACCCGAGCGAATGCGGCTTCTCGGGCACCGAGATCATCTTGCTGAAATCCTGCCAAATAACTTGATGTCAGATAGTTGGCCTTAGACTGCTGCTCGAACCTGCGAGGGACTCGCTTCTCTGCGAATAGAAACCAAGGAGCTGTCTAACTGCTTTCTTCCGAAGAGAATGGAAAGGCATTTTCTCACTCTTAGAGTGACCTTCTTCAGGTCTGAGGTGGTGGCGCTCCCACTGTTACTAAGCAGATGTCGTAATCCTCTTTTCCCTTCGAGGAATCCTACGCCAGGCATATAACTCCTCTCTTGCACACTATTTTTAGGAAGTGAGTTAGGATGAGGCAGAAGCAATCGGGGTCAACATAAACAGAAGGAAATATTTGCTCGAGGCTTATAAACTGATTTTCACTACTACTAGCCAACACTCGACTACTGCCATCAGTACCCACGGTGTCCTGTAAACGGAAAAATGTCCACAACCAGCCAGTGCAGCAAAGAGAGCAATTGGGACCCTCCTCAGACAGGGTTGGAGTATGTAGGCTGGGGAGAAATATCTGATGCCCATGTTCCAGTTCAAGAATATGACCATTTAGGTAAAAGTAGCAAGTATTTTCAGAATTTGCACGAGTCCTGGATAGCTTTGCACCTCTCAGTCTTACCCTTAATTCTAATTCCCATCAACGTCGGGAAGATCAAACGCCATGCCATTATCCTCTTAGCATCTGGAGTCAGAGATCGACCCAAAGGTTCAAGAAACTGTGATGATAGACAGACAGACAGATGACCTCAGCAATTGTTTGGAATGCCGTTCGTTTGGAAAGGACTTCTTATCAAATGGGAAATGCAAAGCCCGAATTTCAGTGTAAACAACTTCCTTTTTAATACACACGTAGAACTGGGCTGTGTTTGACAACGTGCAAAACTTTACAAACCCATTTAACTGCTGACTGATGATATTCTGTGTTTGGGCCTTCATAACGAGCAAGCCACCTTCCAAATGAAGAAAAATAAGGAACAAGGCACGGGGATTTGTTTACCGAAACAAGTGTCAATGTGCTTGGGGAACTTTTCAACCATGTCCGCAGCTAGTTTTTCTTCATAATTAATCATTAGTCAGTTTCCAAGGCAACCAGGGGTCAAAAATATTCTATGCAAGCCACTCCGAGCGGCCGGAGAAAAAGATGACATCATGAGCATAAAATAAAGAAGATCATCTCCTTTTGTGTGTTTTAACTGGAAAGAAAGGCTTTCTCCCCCTTCCAAGCGAGGTCATTTACAACTACATGAAATAACAGCAGTGCAAGGACATCGCCTCCTTAGCCACTTTTTGAGGGGATAAGAAGCAGACAGATTCAGGTAAGGTAAAACACGGAATGTTTCTGGCTTAGAGACTGGCGATACAGACAAGAGAGAACCCAACTTCCGCAGAGAAAGAACTGGACGTAACTGATTGTTTGTAGTGTTACACATTGGTGGAAGATGCTATAGAGCGCAGGAAGAAAAGCAGCTATTCTAGCCAGTTGTTTTCAGAGTTTTTGTCATCTGATGTTGGTTTAAGAAGACAAGAACACTCTTTGGGTCAATGATGGTGAAGAAGAAAGCAAGTGTCAAAGATCCTGCCCGGGTGTTTCTGTTGCATTCGGCACCCAGCCTGCTTCCCCAAAGCCCCCAGGACTGGCTGCTCTTTTCTCAAGTCTGTCAATGCAAAACACATTTGGTTGCATGAAAGTCACACAATTTTTACGAGCAGGTAGAACCAGATGCTTAGTTATCTGGGGAATGGGACAACTTGCCACAGCCAACTTGCTGCAGCCAACTTGCTGTGGCCAATTCATCATGGCCAACTCACCACGAACAACTCACCACGAACAACTCACCACGACCAACTCAATATGATCAACTCAACGAGGCCAACTCAACATGGACAACTCAACATGACCAACTCACCATGGCCAAGTCGCCCCAGGATAATCCGCTGTGGGACAATTTAATGATTCTATTTAATTATTTACAATAAATAAAAATTGTTTACATTTTTGCCATTCCCATTTCGTTCTGTCCCTCCTTTTGCATCTTTTCTTTAATGATTCTATTCCACCATTTCTTTAATATTAGTGTAACTCTTGTACCACAGCAAGTTGTCCTGCAGCGAGTGGGCCATGGGGAGTTGGCCATGACAAGTTGGTTGTGACGAATTGTCATACACACTAAATGTCCACTGCCTACCGCAGCTCTTTCCAATCCCATCAGCATGGCCAACTCCATCACTCCCCCTTTCTCTAGTGACGCTTGTTCATGTTCACAATGCATTCCCAAATTCACCAACACCCAAAAGCGAGCAACAGGAAAACTCGTGTAAACACATCTCTACAAAATCTAGTCGCATTGAAGGAGCCTCAGGACCAAACCCTCAGGATCCAGCACTGGATTTTCCGATGGATTTCCAAAGCATTTCTGGATCCCCCTGATTGGAATAGCTCTGATTCACAGGGTCTTCTGGAGTTAACCTTGTTTATTTCTATTTCGGAGCAGTAACATTAGGAGCCATTCAACACCACTAGGTGCTAGTTTTCCTTAAAAAGATAAAACTCTCTTTGCCGGGAGAAAAGCCAATATCCTAACTTTAGAAGAGGACGCTGGCCGCAATCTTTCGATGGAAGATAAAAGCTCCCGAGTGAGGTAGGGAAGCTGTCATGTTGCTGTCCTGCTTTTTGTTTCCCTCGTCAAAGTCACGGGCAGCTTTTATTTTTAGATCCTGCTTGCCTGGATTAGAAACGCAGTGGTTCATAAGCTTAATGGTAAAGCAGCATTTGAAATACTTACGCTCTGGGTTTCTACGCTGCAAAGAGGGCTGCTGGATGGGGGAACAGGAGCATGGGATAGAAGTTTTCACTCTTCCGACTTTTGTCAAAAAATTCAGAGTGACAGTGAGGAAGCACCCAGAAGAGGTAAGGCAGCAAGACGCCCTACAGGAAGCAATAGGATGCACAAGGAAATGGAAGCCAGATGTTGTCCAGGATACAGGAACATTTAGGAACACCTGGACTTCATTTTCTCTTTCTCACACCAGGGAAAGGAATACTTTGTAAAAAATACAAAGTATTTTTACAAAGCTTTTACTTTGATTCCTTCTTGCCGTATGAACCCACAGAGGTGAACAGATCTTTATTTTTTGCTGACTGCATTAGGGCAGCCCACCTCAACCTACGCCAACCAGACACGTTTGACTTCAAGTCCCATTCTTTAATCTGGTGCAATCTTTCTTCTCACCTTCTCTGACTCGTGAAGAACAATCTCAACATATCCCCAAAAAGTTCAGTCCATGGTCTGACCAAGATGGCTACTCTGATTTCAATTACTGGTTATTTAGCTAGGGCTGGGGTCGCTAAACTTGGCAACTTTTAAGACTTCAAGTCCCAAAGGTGTTTTTTTCTCAAGAGGCAACTGGACCTTCTGGTTTTTCTTCGAAGACGTTTCGCTTCTCATATCCAAGAAGCTTCTTCAGCCTCTTGAAAAAAGCACCTTTGGGAGAAGCATGACCTGGATGACTGAGAATCTCCATAGATATTGGTGGACTTCAACTCCCAGAGTTCCTCGGCCAGCCTTTAATTCTGGGAGTTGAAGCCCACATGTCTTAAGGTCGCCAAATTTGGAGACCCCTCACTCAGCTAGGAAGCTGGAAACCTGAAAATTGTAGCCTGATGTACTTAACCAGCGTGAGGAAGTTGGAAAGGCAAGGAAAGAACATGGCGAGACACGGAACTCACGCTTTCCTGCAACATAGATTTGTTCCATGTTTGCCTGTGTGACATTGTGGGGCCTCCTGGCTCAAGGGTTAAGGCCGGATGAAAGTGAGGGTGGCGCGGCAGGAGTTCAAACACTCCTGCTTTTATTGTATTAATAATAATAATAAATGTCAGGGACAAATAACCTTTCCACTGGCAACCTACCCTGCAAAGAGATTAAGGAATTCAATGTCCTGCATTACCACCTACATAACACAAAGAAATCAATAGTATATCAAATTCAGGTCAAAATAAGACTTGATTTTTCCATTAGTCTGGAAAAAAGACACCACGCTGACAGCATCACTTCATCCCATCACGCAAGACGAGCTCAGATTTCAATGATACAAGAGAATTTTTGAGGAATGAGGAGTACCAAAAGAAAAAGAGAAAAGGCCTTTTTAAGAGGATGACAGCTTGGTCCCAAATCTCACCCTCCAAAAGGTTTTCCGTTTTGTTCCCCAAATATTTTCTGAGGTTAAATAAGAACGATTTCCCACAGATATTTTTCATAAAGGATGAGTAGGTGGATGAATAAGTTATTTGAGCTTGCGTGGTAATAATTAACTCTACCAGGAAAGGCTTTGAATTGAACTTCCAGAAAAAGATTCCAAAACTTAAGAGATGGCAGATTCAAGACCAGATGACAACTCACTGGAGCAGCCATGAAAAGCTTGGAAAGATATGCGGCTGCTTTCATGAGCTACCAATGTTTACTCTCTCATCTACTCCAAATCACCTTTCAAATCTGAAGCGCTGCATATTCTTTCGAGGCACCGAAACCACGTTCTGAATTCTATGAGAAAGGAAAGAAAAACCGCTTTTCCCTTCTTCTGCACGATTAGCCAGCGAAAACCCAGCAAGTGTCAGTGAGACAAATCCATCACTGCTTTGAGCTTTCCTAGCCATTTATTATTATTATTTTTTATTTCGAAGAGACCCTTTTGAGCAAAACTAGGGAGCCCAAATATTGTTTCTCACCCAGCAGGTGGAGACAGATAGCAAACCCAAACCTTCACCAAAGAATTCATTCTTCGGACAGAGAATCAGGGTCTGGAAACACAGCTTAAATGAGCAATGTTTTTGCTCATGAAAGCCAATTATAAATTCCTCGGGGAAGTCAAAATCCAGTCGTTGGCTCAGAATTTATTTCTATAAACACAGTCAGGACTGCCTTGTTTTGAAACTGTTTTTGGATGTTGGTAAGTTAATAGAACTCAGGAGGAGGATATTTATCGGCCAATTCCACATGCTTGTTGCTACAACAACCAGAACTTGATTGCTTTTCTAACTCCTAATGTATTTAACCTTCTTTTTTTTTTGGGGGGGGGGGAATGCACAAAAGCAAATACCCAATCCATCTATATCAGGGATCTCCAACCTTGGCACCTTTAAGACAAGTGGACTTCAACTCCCAGAATTCCCAGCCTGCCATGTTCTGGGAGTTGAAGTCTGCAAGTCTTCAAAGTATTCGTCTACAGAAAAGTCGTGTATTTTAAAATTACTGTAACATCCATTTATTCAAGTACAGGAATTTTTTCTAAGCCAGCATTTTCCAGAAAACCCACACTTCAATGCCAGCTATCTCTCCCTTCCCAGATGGGGACAGAAGTCAAATGGACATTCAAACATGCAGTCACAGCCTTTCAAGCACCAGCGAATTCTTCTTCTTCTTCTTTTTTTTACGGTCCTTTGAAAACATTTTTAGAGGCTGATTAATAGGAGCTACAGCAGAGATGAATGGAAAGAAACCTCAGCCACAAAGCAGAGTGGGGGAAGGGATGGCTTTTATCCAGAAGAAGAAACTGTTCGCTGGCGAGAGGGGGAAGAAGAAAAGATGGGAGGAATTGCACAGGGAAAATACACCGTGGCACAAAAGGCAACACGTTTCAAAACATTTCAACCACAACACAATAAGCTCAACAACAACAAAAATGTGCATTGATAGCATTTCAAATGTCGTTTTGCTTTCATCTTGCCTCTTTGGTCAAGCAGTCACTGTGGATTTATATTCCATTTTATGACACACCATTAATGACGCTTTTTTCACAAGAGCACAAAAGCCTGAAATTTGTGAGGTATAAACATTGGCTGCAAGATTAATAACTCACTAGTAAGGCTTCCTGGGAGGAATGAGAGCATTCACTCGAGAAACTGCTCTAAAACTGAACCCCAAAATATATTCCAGTCCACAGGGTATGGCTAGGCTGGAGAAAAGAAGGATGAGGGGCGACATGATAGCAGAATTCCAGTATTTGAGGGGCTGCCCCAAAGAAGAGGGGGGGGCAAATTATTCTCCAAAGCATCAGAAGGCAAGACAAGAAACAATGGATGGAAACTAAGCCAGGAGAGAAGCAACCTGGAATCAAGGAGAAATTTCCTAAGAGTGAGGACAATGAACCAGTGGGACAGAAGTTGCCTCCAGAAGTGGTGGGTGCTTCATCCCTGGAGGCTTTCAAGAAGAGACTGGACAGCCACTTGTCTGGAATGGTGTAGAGTTTCCTGCCCGAGCAGGGGGTTGGATTAGATGACCTCCAAGGTTCCTTCCAGCTCTGTTCTAATTGATTGCTTTAATGGGGTCTCCATTCCAAATCCAGTGGTTGTCCAAACTCATTGCTCCAATTCAATTTCTTACAACTCTACCCATCTTCTCCTTTGTTTATTGTTGCATTGTTTTTAACATTTAACCGCCCAGAGAAGTTGGGAGTTGGGCAGTATGTATATAAATTGAATTACTAATAATAATAATGTGAGACCCTGATTGGTGCAGTGGTTAAGGCGTCCGCTTAGAAACCGGGAGACCGGGAATTTGAAATTTCCCAGGAAATACGCAAGGGACCACTCCCGTTTCCCCCTCCCTCCCATACTGCTTCAGAAAAGAGTCAGGCAGTTTCTGCAGTTTTCCTGTAAAGGAATCTGCAAAGTAAAATTTCAGTTGTGCTTTCAATTCACAACTGTAGTTTACTGAGTGAAGTTACATGATGCTAACTCATCCACGATCATCAGCTTCTACCACGGTGGGTTTTCAGACAGTCCTAGATCTCTTCCCAGGAAGAAGATCAAAGAGTTTCATATGATTATGCTCTCTGCATTAAATAATTTTCTCGCTGTCACACATGAAAATAGGACTTCGATGGCTACTTTGAAAGCAGTTGCGGGCCATTCTTCTTTTACAAGGCAGATACAACTTCAGCTTATTCGCTTAGCACACACTGTGCAAGGTTACCTTCTGTAGAAACCTCATAGTTAGGTCTTTAAATCATCTCAAGTGCTAACCCACCTCAGCCTTTTGCTCTGCATAAAAATGTCCCTACAGAGTTCTAAAAATCCGGCGACCTTTTTCAAAACTGGCCCAGGGAAAAGCTAAAACTATGTTGAATAAAGCATTCGCGATCTTGACGTCTAACGTTTCTGACCATTAACAGACACCCTGGCAGAAGTTCAAATCTCTTATTTTTAATTTCGCTGTCCACTATTGCC
This sequence comes from Oxyrhabdium leporinum, assembly GCA_032468155.1. NCBI lineage: Eukaryota > Metazoa > Chordata > Lepidosauria > Squamata > Cyclocoridae > Oxyrhabdium > Oxyrhabdium leporinum. The sequence goes on from JANHFL010004939.1 coordinate 238,625, forward strand.
CACTAGGGCTGCACTAGGGCTAATTTGGAAATAAGGTTCTCCGGTACAGCCAGAAGCATTAACGGAAAAATTGTTCCACGCAGCCACATCTTTTCCCAGGTTTTTGAAGCTGTGCTCTGAAATTCTGAAATGGTTCCAGGGAAATAGATTTGTGTCTCTGCAAAACCCTACGGGCCGTAAGAATGCCTTCAGCTCCTTCCTGTTCCCTTTCAAAAAAAAATTCCCCAAATTCTTCAAAACGATGGCGTTATTCCATGAGTCGAGTTCATCCCAAAAAAGTCCCAGTCTTACTTTAGGCACATAAGCCAGATGGGGAACATTGGGACAATAACCAGGAGACAGTGAGTTCTAGTCCAGCCTTAGGCAATAAAGCAATGGGGTGGCCTTGGGCCAGCCACTCTCTCTCTCTCTCTCTCTCTCTCAGCCCAACCCACCTCACAGAGTTGTCGTGGGGAAAACGGATGTGAGAAAACATTAGGTATGTTTGTCCGAAAGGGGCTTTTTCAAGAGGCAACTGGACTTTCTGGTTTTTCTCTGAAGATGTTTTGCTTCTCATCCGAGAAGCTTCTTCAGCTCGGATTGGATGGACGGTGGGGAAGGGAAGGATTTGTACTCCTTGCAGACAGCTGGCCATTTGCATCCTTTTAGAGAGTCCTTGAGGCCACATGGAGGTTTATCTGTGTCCTCAGGGTCACACCTGAGTAGTGCAAATGGGCGTGAGCTGTCTGCAAGGAGTACAAATCCTTCCACTCCCCATCATCTGCTCAGAGCTGAAGAAGCTTCTTGGAAGAGAAGAGAAATGTCTTCAAAGAAAAACCAGAAAGTCCAGTTGCCTCTTGAAAAAGCACCTTGGGGACAACCACGACCTCGATGACTGAGAATCTCCATAGATATTAGGTGCGTTTACTGCCTTTGAGTAACTGTTACAGTAATAAAGGCAGGATAAAATTTTTGTTTAAAAAAAGATTTAAAAGGAGGAAGGGGAAAAAAAAAGGAAGTCAGCATAGGGTAGCCAACAGCAGACCAGATAGCTGATCTGTGTTCAACTCTCTACACCCTCTAAAAAAATCTGAAATTCAAAATCTTATTCAGAGATGCAGCATAAATGTTTCGTGCCAAATGGACTAATCGTTCAACAGTCCAGGGTCCATTCCTGGCTGTAATATTCTTTCCAATCCAATACCAACCCATTCACTAGGAGAACAAGAAGAGATTCAACCTGGAAATAAGGAGGAATTTTCTGACCGTGAGAGCAATCAACCCATGGAACAGAAGTTGCCTTCGGAAGTTGTGGGAGCTTCATCACCGGAAGCTTTTAAGAAGAGACTGGACTGTCAAAAATGGTGTAGGGTCTCCTGCTTGTTGGACTAGGTGACCTACAAGGTTCCTTCCAACGACCTTCTAAAGACCTTCCCAGCCAACTTCTAAAAAGCAAAGTCGAGGAGGGAGGAAGAGGGAGCCAGATTTACTGAACGACTGCATGATTTACTTAATGACTGGGGTGATTTCCTTAACGACTGCAGCAAATTAGGTCGTAATATCAGGTGCAACTCACTTAACAAGTGTCTTGCTTAGCAACGGAAGTTCCGATCCCAATTACGGTTGTTGGGTTGAGGACTCCCTGTACAGACATTCTTGAGCTGAGCTCAACTTCTCGGGGTTTCGTGACCACATTGTTTTTTTAAGGGTGGCATTATAGAAGTGATTTATTGTTGCATTTTTCTAGGATGTTTTTATGACTGCACAGAACAAGTTGCAACCTTCTCAGCTGGCCTTCCATTCATATATTAACTAGGTTTAGCCTTTCAGGGTCAACTAACATTGGCTTTCCACTACCAACTGGTATGAACTTGCTTTCCATAAAGAATAGAATAGAATAGAATAGAATAGAATAGAATAGAATAGAATAGAATAGAGTAGAGTAGGGTAGAGTAGGGTAGGGTAGGGTAGTAGAGTAGAATAGCTTTATTGGCCAAGTGTGATTGGACACACAAGGAATTTGTCTTCGGTGCATAAGCTCTAAGTATACATAAAAAATACATTCATCAAGAATCATAAGATGCAACACTTAGTGATAGTCATGGGATACTAAATAAGCAATCAAATCATAATAAGAAACTAAATAAACAATATAAATAAAGATACAAGCAACAAGGTGATGGTCATAAGCAGGAGGAGATAGGTAATAGGAAGGATGAGAAGAATAATAGTAGTACAGTCTTAGTAAATAGTTTGACAGTGTTGTGGGAATTAGTTGTTGAGCAGAGGGATGGCATACTGGGTGGGGTGGGTGGAAAAGAAGTAAATGTGTCTTTGAATGGGACTGGACTCCCAGTGTCTCACACCTATGCAGTTTTCCTGGCCACAACATTGAAATGAATTGTTTTCTGCTGGGAAGTTTCAATCCCCCCCCCCGTCTAAACTGCATCCCAGATAGCTGTAAATAACATACGAGGCCCCCAAGGACACCCCGTCTTAAATAATAACAGACCCCGGCTCTTCGTCTCGACGCAAGTAAGACTTCTTCAGAGGTTTCTCAGATGCCAAACCCATCGACGTTCAGAACCCAAAGTATTGTCGCCGTTGCTTTCAACCCGAAAGATATTTTTTTCCCTTCCGTCGTTTCTATTCTCACCGACGGCGTACGCTGCTCTCGGCAAACCATCTCGGAGTGACTTGTAGGATTCGATGCCGAGAACAGCTATTACGCAACCAACAAAATTATAATGCCAATAAGCCACAGTTGGAAGCCAGTATCATTGCAAAGGGGATCCCTGGCTGCCTTCAAACAATTGAGACAATAACACACACAGACACACACTTCACAAAGTAGGCCATTGTCTTGGCAGCTCATGTACATCTAGAACACGGTGAATGGTCAACTGGTGTCTATTTCTGTCCCTGCTTCCCATCATCTCCGGGCTCACAAAGGAATGACAGTCGAGAACAGATGGAAGTGGACTGGGTGTCTACAGCTGTATCTGAGCAAAATACAGGTAGTCCTTGACTTACGGCCACAATGGAGCCCCACATTTCTGCTGGTAAGCGAGACATTTGTTAAGCGAGTTTTTGCCCCGTTTCGCAACCTTTCTTGCCACAGTCGCTCAATGAATCAATCGGTTGTTCAGTGAATCCTGCTTCCCCATTGACTTGGATGGCCGGAAGGTTGCAAAAGGGGGAAATCACGTGAGCCCGGGACACAGCAAAGGTCGTAAGTATGAACCAGTTGCCAAGCATCTGAATTTGGATCACGTGACCAAATGGGGATACCTCAAAGGTTGTAGCGGGGGAAAAACGGCCACGAGTCCCTTTTTTTTTTTTCCCCCCAGTGCCGTTGTCACTTTGGATGGTCACTAAGTGAACTGTCGTAAGTCGAGGACTACCTGTACAACAAAGAGGCACCCAGAAAGTAAGAAAACGGAAGCTTACAAGGAACAAAGAAAAGAAGAAAAGAAAGTTTAACTTAATAGGAGTTGAGCTGCGGACTTCTCTTAAGGTTTTTCGCATGGCTCTTTAGTTGCCATGGATTTAATTATTCAGATATTCCAGACTAGACTTGGCCAACTTGGGTGACTTCTGAAGTTCATCAGCAATTTTCTTGCAAATGAGGCTGTGTTACAGAACCATCCCATCCCGTTTCGAGTGACACTTTCTTGGCCAGATCCAAACTCAACGACTTTATGGACTTTATATGAAAATATGAACTTGCTTCTCCAAAGAACTGGGGCATCAGATGTTCTCAATGGAGCATGTTCATGTAGGGTTCAGACAAGTCCCACAATTTTGGAACTACTGTTCTGACAGCAGTGTGGGAAATAGAGCCAGTTTAATTTGGTAGTTTAAGGCACCTGGCTAGAAACAGGGAGACTGTGAGTTCTAGTCCCACCTTAGATAAGGAAAACCAGCTGGATGACCTTGGGCTGGCCCCTCTCTCTGAGCACAACTCACCTAAAGGGGTTGCTTGGGATGGGGAGAATAGGAGGAGGAAGGAGTAGTGGGTATGTTCACTGCCTTGAGTTATTTATGAAAAAAATAATAAAGATGGGATACAAAATATTGAAAAACAAAACAAAACATGATTTCATTTTGCAAATGATCTGACTTATATGCTTGCATCAGCTGTACTAGCACGATGTTATTTGTGCAATGGTGTAATTTTGGCTGTCGTTCTGATGTCATTCTGCCTTGCGACAGACACTTGGGCATTGAAATAAATACATTTGTAGATCACGGGCTCATGCTAGGTCATCATTGATGGAACTCATCTCTATCATCTTTAGAAGAAACCAAGCTGAGTAGTATGTTCTCTGTTCAGATTAACAGAGTTGGAAGGGACCTTGTAGGTCATCTAGTCCAACCCCCCACTCAAGCAGGAGATCCTACTACACCATTTCTGACAGACGGCAGTCCAGTCTCTTCTTGAAAGCCCCCAGTAATGAAGCTCCCACCACTTCCTAAGGCAACTTCTGTTCCATGGGTTGATTGTTTTCACTGTCAGCAAATCCCTCATTTCTACCTCTTTTATTTTAATACCTTGTGCATGCTGACCTCTAGCCCAGTATAAAATTTAAAAATGTAGGACAGTAGCATCAGAAAATCTAATTTCTGTTGCTGGAAATGGCATGCTGTACAGAAATAATAATCGCTATCAAACCAAAGCAAGCAAACCCCCCAAAATATAATATTACTGAAAGAACAGCCACCCAAAGACCTTGATAAACAGCATTATCTTTTCCAGCTCAACAGATTATATCGGTGTCAGCATTAGCTTTACACTTTCTGACCACGACCTGAGACCACCTCCAGTTCTTCAACCAAGATGTCTCATGAACCTATGATACTGAGACTAAGAATAAGAGATGAGATGCAGTTGATGTCTCATCTCCCACAGTTCCTGGCCGGCTGTTCGCAAATCATCATCACATCTACCATCTGGAGCTGCAGTGGAGTCTACAAATTTTGATCGGATAAAAATGTGGGAAAGCATTCACACCAGCAAGGAAAGAAAGAAAGAAAGAGAGGGGGGGGGGTATCAACCTCTACACAATGCAGTTCATTTATATTATGAACTGGAGCTGAAGGTCCCTGCATTAAAAAGAGATGGCATCAGCTGGCACAAGTGGCCAAGGAATGTCCAACTTGGTAGTGGACCTCCAGTGTCCTTAGAAGTCAGGAGAATCGCATAGCAGCAAATAATAATAATAATAATAAAAAAAGGAGAAAGAATTTGTAATTTGTTTCTCTTCTGTCCCAAAGATTATGGCCGTGGCTTTGTTGAATTACTCTTAAAGACATCGCTCTCCTGAAATCCTAAAAAGATGAATCAACAGGCCCTCAGGTTGACTTAGCGATGAAATATGTTCTCCATACTTTGGACAACAAGTAGTAGAGCCTTTCTACATCAAGAGAGTCCTGTTTCACCCTATGAGGCTGTGTTTCTCAATTTTGGAAAGTTTAAGACACGTGGATTTCAACTCCTGGAATTCCCATGCTGGTTGGTGAATTCTGAGAGTTGAAGTCCACATCTCTTAAACTTCCTGAAATGGAAAAACGCTATTCTAAAAGCTGTTCTTATTGGTATAACTCTACAAATTGGTAAAGACTTAGAAGCAAAGCTTGTTCAGAGTGGACTTTGCCTTCCTTTTCATTCAGTTCTAGACAGGAATATTAATATCCCATTTTATATCACACAGAAACAGCTTCTCTACAGCCAAGGAAAGGAGGCATTTGAGAAGATGTTTGCAACCGAATAGCTTCATTAGGAAAGAGGCCAAAATCTTTTTAGAGAATCAGAATTAAGCCGTTTCTTCCATAAATAAATAAAATCTTTCCTATTCTCCTAGATCCTGTTATTAAATGAACGATCAGAAGTACACATTTGATTATTTCTCAAATGCACTATTTTCTCCTACAAGTGAAAAGCTCTGAGAGCAACTCAGAATGAAAACTCAAGTAAACACCACAGAGATTAAAACAAAACAAAGCTGCATTTTAGGTAGGATTTAAAAGCAACACAATGTGACCATATTTAGGAAAACACCTTGATAATTTGATTTATGTGGGCACGCATTATCTTTTCCCGCTTTTTAAAATACGTTATTAAAAGTTTAAAGAGATCATAAAAACCAATGCAAACTAACACAGGATGAAGAAAACAAAGAAAAGGAAAACACAACAATGCAGAAACTAAAACATAAATAGAAAGAAAAACCTTCTGATTTTCTTTGCAGCAAATAGAAATAAAATTTAAAAAGTTATCTCTATGATTGCAGAAAAAGTTCACTTTCTTCTGTTGTCAATTTCTCCTTCCTAGTCATCAAAAGCACAAGGGCATTTTTGTTCTGTTGTGTGCAAAATGTCTACAAAAGATTTCCAGACAGTCATAAATGTAAACATTTCTCTCGCCTTTTCTCTAATCAAGGAAGCCAATTTAACCATCTCAGCAAGTTCCTTCATCTTCACCTACCATTCCTCTATTGTGGGTAATGTGAAACTTTTAAGTATATAATAACTTTGCTGCAGTTGTCATATCTTTTTCCAGTTGAGCTCAACATGGACCTGCCTCTGTACCTTCTTGGCAACAATACAGAAGCGGTCTTCCATTTGCCTAAATTTATTCTTTTTTTCAATCTAGCTACAGCCATGGATTTTTCGTGTGGTCCCCATCCAAGCACTAACCAAGCCTGAGCCTACTTAGCACTGCAAACAACCAAGGTTGGCTAGGTGTCAGTATAACCATCTAGCCTATGTGTCTTAGGATCCTCGTTGCATTAGAAACACATACAAAGAAGCCCTTGTAACTTAACATCTCTGAATCAGGGAACCCAATTGAATTTGGTCTCATGGTTAAGGCACCAGGTTAGAAAGTGGGAGACTGTGAGTTCTAGTCCCATCTTATCCATGAAAGCCAACTGGGTGAGTTTGGGCCCATCACCAGGAGATGGTGAGTTTTAGTCCTGCCTTAGGTATGAAAGCTGGTTGGGTGACTCTGGGCCCATCACCAGGAGGTAGTGAGTTCTAGTCCCTCCTTAAGACAGGATCTCGGTCCAAGCCACTTTGGGGTTGGGTTGCTGTTGACGATAGGAAGAAGAAGATGCGTTGGGTATGTTCACTGCCTTGAGTTTTTGGTAGAAATAATAAGGGCAGAATACAAACTAACAAACAAGCAGAATAAATAAACCTAGCACTATCTGGTTTCTGCTCTTAGTAGCCTCAATGCCTCTTGGCCAATAGGTTTTGAAAACTGGAAATCCCGTCTTATCTGCTCTATGCAAATTTGGCCAACAAAGAAGTGTTCACCAGGACTCCTTGGCAATCTTCAGGAATATTTGCCTTTCCTTATCTAAAGACAGTGATTCCTGTTTGGGAGAAACAATCACAAGACACACATACCACCAGCAGCCACCATCTCTAGGGCTGACACCCACTCGGCCTAGTCTTTTCAAAACTACCATGTCCAGATTACCAACGGTGCGGTGTGTATTTTTTTTGGGCATTTGGCAACTTTTGTCATATTCTCTCCCCCACACCTTCCCAAATTATCCCAACTTTTCCCTGAGTACCAGTAGAGCAAAACCTTTCTCAGATCACCCCATTCCCCCACCCACAAAAATCCACGCAACACCCAAAAGCACACTCAGGGTAAATCTCTAACCGTATTTTCTGTGGAGGCCAATTTTCTGACATACAAGGGACTGGTTTTTCTTTTTTTTTTTTTTGCCAATTTACTGTACACGAAGACACCGGATGTGCCCACATCTTGACACGGGCACCCCAGGGAGGAGCGCACCTTCAACCTCCGTACGCAGGCAACGTTCTCCCCCCCCACACGCCTGCGCAGATGTCCACGGAGGGGCGCGTTGGCCATAAGGTGTACTCCGTGTGTCCCGGGGAGGGGAGGGGAGAGGAGGCGAAGAAAGCTGGTCCAGCACCTCCCGAGCTTCCCCCCCCCCTTCC